>PVJA010052604.1:0-12320 GCA_004027025.1 Myocastor coypus
ATATATTTAATATATTAATTGAAAGTTTGAACAGATAGTCATCATTCAAGATCTATACTAAGACACGGGTGTTGGGAATTTTTTCAGACATTTTTATGAGAATCCCATCCAATTTGTTGGAAGATCTGCTTTTCAGCATTTACCTGAACTGAGAACGCTGTAAGTACCTCTATCTCTTATAGAGCATAGCCAGTGATGTAGCCCAGTGGCACAAGCACCTGTGTGGCAAGTGCAAGGTCTTGAGTTCAATTCCTGCTATCAGTTAAAGATTTTTTTAAAAAGTCTTATAGAGCGCATTTCTCCACATTTCTCCCATGCTGTGGGACTGGTATGAAGACCAAATGCATATTCCCTGTTGAAGTACTATAAAAATTCCACTTAAATTTCTTCTTTCAAAGAAAAAAATGAGAAAAAAAAAAGATGCAGGATAAACTAACTCTCCTATGCTACTGTTCAGGCAGTTGAGTGCTAGAACTGGAAAAGGTCTTACAGTGTCTGAGAAAACTATCACCCACAAACCCATCTTAGTACCTAACAGTCATACTCCAAAATATTTATCTAAGAGAAGTAATAAAATATGTCTACAAAAGTAAAGTAAACAAATAAATAAATAAAGTTCCTCTTTCTAGAATCTTCTCCCAGTAACAATTACATATTCCCTCTTGTAGGACTCTGAATGGTGCTTCACAAATCACTGAATTTCCTGACTTAACTGGAACTGCCAACCTGGAGAGTCTGTAAGTATGAGAGCCAGCTCTTAACCTTCCCCAGAACACCCACTCACCTGGGAGCCTGACCAGCTCAGCGGGTCAAAATAGGTCACTGTGCAAAGCATGCATGAAAGAACGGTGTCTGGTTTGTGTTTTGACAGGACTTTAACTGGAGCACAAATCTCATCTCTTCCTCAAACCGTCTGTGATCAGTTACGCAACCTCCAAGTGCTGTGCGTATCAGTAAGGAATAATGTTGTGGAAACAGATGATTCCATGGAAAGGGAAAATGAAAGACAGTATTTCAGTGATCCTTTAAGAAGAGACACAGTGCTTGCCTTGCAGGTCTGCAGGAGGTCAGGCCTCCTTTGTCATTGCCTCTGGCCCAAGCTCTCTGTAACAGTGGGCACATAGCCTTGGCTTCCAATCATAGTGCCCCACTAGACGTCCAGCTGGCACATGTTTCCATTCAGAAAGCGGACATGAAAAAGCCAGAGTAATTTCATTTCCTTTTCTAAGGCTTTGCAGAGCAGAACCAAATAGCATAGTGGATCACCAACCCAAGATGCATGTCAAAGTAAGAATTGAGTTATCAAACTGGCACAGACCTGGATAAAGCTGACCAGATATTCTTCTGCTATAGCTGAGGGCACTCGGTTCTAATGTTTTACCTGGTGATTAAACAGATTATATATGTTATTTCTGTTGGCTTAGGCTGACTTTCCTGCCTTCCCCATGTTCTATGGGCAGTGGAATAAGGGATTTGAAGAGCTTTGACTTGACCAACTTCCAGTCTTTTCCCTCAGCTGCCACTCAAAAATGTCATCTCCCCTCAAGCACAGCTGGGACTTAATGACAGGACCCTTAGTCCCCTGCTAGGACTCTGCTCTCTCACTTCATAGACACCTGTCATAGCTGAATGCCTGTGACTTTACTAGAAGCTTTACTCAGCTGCAGAAGGGCAAGCGGCGCTACCTATGTGAAGTAATAGGGTGGGGACCCCTACGTGGCCATGCCATCATACACCCCCAGTGCCCAGGGGTAAGATGGTATAAGATGGTACAGTAACTTCATGACGGGCTTGGAGTCAGTCACCCACGTCTTGAGGAATGGATAATAGAACAGGTCTCCTCTCCTTTGCTTCACACCTCCCAGAATATGGAGATGTAGATAAGACAGCTGAGAAGTAGTGAAGTTGGGTAGACTTCTCAGTCACCCTGAGAAGGTCACAGAGTTTGAGCTCAATTACAGTCAGTTCGGTTGAATAACTGGAAGAAAGTATTGTGCAATAGGAAGTGGAATGGGGAACATCTTAGAATTCTGCTTCGAATTCCATCCACCTTCATTTTGTTGCATAGTGAGTAGTGACCAGCCAGGTCCATAGCTTCATGAACTGTGGTCAGTTGAGCAAGAACAAAAGCTCCAAAACCTGATTTTCTATTCAACTCCAAAATTAAATGTGCATGAGGTCCTCACGCAGCGTGTCTGGGACGTCACAAACTCTTCAGGTTCATTCTTTCATCTATCTCATTTTCTTTATGTCATCATTCTTAAGATACTATTTCTTCACATGGAAACTTGAAGAGACTCAAGAACAGGCACTTTAAACAAATAAAGGTTCTGAAACAAGAAAAAAATAAATAAAATAAAAAATTCTAAAAAAAAAAAAAAAGAACAGGCACTTTAATGCCAATAGCATTTTCAAAATACTTTCACCTCTTTGTTCTACTCCACATTCCTGAAATGTGGGGGAAACTGCTCTCCTCTCATAAGAAAAGAACTGCCTAAGACATCAATGCTTTGGTAGTTGCTTCCCCTTTAGGGAAATTACGCGGCAGGAATTCCAGGTGCCTGTGTGTCCCCCACTCGGTCACTAGAAGTCTTAGATCACTCATTTCTTACTATATGGGACAATTATAATGTTTTTCTCATAAAGTGGCCACAGCGTTCAGTGAAGTAACTTAAGACAACGATAAACATCATGCCTTTATATAAGAAGTGCTTGATCAGAGTTAGACATGGAAAATCACTAAGGAGAAGACAGGCAGAAGGCAACACAAATGTCCGTGTGCAGAAGGTTTTATGTAGCTTTCTCTATATATGAGAAAGCACTGCCCCTGCTTGCAGCCTGCAGCGATGAACAGAACAAATTGTTGCCATCTCTTACAATATTTGTGTCCTCCTCAGTGCTTCCACTACTTCTCAAAAATACACACTGCATTGTTAGCGATGTGTACTATTTTATACTTGTGCAGTCTTATATGCTTATTTTTTGCTTTGGGGGGTTGGGAGTGATATTTAAAACCTCTAGC
Source organism: Myocastor coypus (assembly GCA_004027025.1). NCBI lineage: Eukaryota > Metazoa > Chordata > Mammalia > Rodentia > Myocastoridae > Myocastor > Myocastor coypus. Next base: position 3,023 of record PVJA010052604.1, read on the forward strand.
AGAAGCTACAAACTTGTATTTGTGAACAGCTTCATTGAACCTATTTAGGTATGGGAACTAAATCCTATTTCAAAACAAATATCATTTATTGACTAAATGTAGAATAAAGCAAACAATTACAAGGAAATAAATAGTTTAAGGCTTTCAGAAAACTGTATTTTTCAGCTGCTTCGTGGTGCTCTGGTTTTAAGAATCAGATTCAGGCATGAAAACGTGTTAGCTGATTAGCTGATAACTTTTAAAACATGAAATGAGATATATAATGTATATATGTTACTTTATCTAGCAGTTATTTTAACATCCTGGAAATTACCATGGCTTGTTTTAGATTACTTATATTATACTATAAATATGTCCAGATGTTTTTGTTATTCTGTAATTTGTTGAGCTTTAGTTGAAGACTTCCTTAGACTTTTTTACCCCTTTTAGTGATTGACTTCAAAGTTACTGCCGTGTTTTGAACTGCTGGGCTTTGTTTTTAAGTTGATTAGGAAGGAATCAAGGACAACTTCGCTTAATTATAGAGCTGTAGCAGTTTTTAAGGACAGAGGCATAATCATTTCAGTAAGACAATAGCTAAAACATCGTACACCATCACTGACAAAATATGAAGAAATCCATTAAGTTATTTAAATCAATTAAATAGTTACAACGGTTGCATTGCAATAAACATTTGAATCTATTGCCTAATCCAATAATGCCTGTGACTGCCTGATTCATATCAGGGCTGTGGAAATATCCAGAGTCAGCATTTGGGTGATATAACATCTTGGGGAAAAAAGAGAGAGAGAGACAGATATCATTCCTTACTATGTAACATATTTTCCCTTTTTCCCGTCTTCTGTTTTTCAGGGATCTGTCTTACAACCTAGTAGAAAATTTGCCCAGTTTTTCAGCTTGCCAGAAGCTTCAAAAAATGTATGTGTAATGTTTGAGCTGATGTAGACATTACTTATGCATGGAACATCTTGGAATTCTCACCTTGAAACTGCCTCTCCCATAAAAATCAGCCTTATTGTTATAATCAAAGGTTTTCATCAAAGCAACATTAATCATCTAGCTTTTATACTTCATTTTTCTTGGAAGGTCTTTGGATGACTGAAAGAGAAATAATTAGGCAAAACCTATATTTTGAAAGGTGAAGGCTTGACCCACCTGATGATCTTCAGAGAATACAAGAAATGTTTAGAAGGCAATTCCAGTAGGAATCCTAAATGCTTGAAATGACAGTGGCATGTTTAGAATATGCTTTTATATCCTTCCAGGAGAACAAGTTGATTTGAGAAACAGGGGCTACTTATTTAAGTTTATAAGTTGCAATGTTTTTTAAACAAAAACCAGTCGTTTGTTAGTCCTACTTTGTGTGCCCCTTTGATTGAGGACAGGTGCTCCCCCTGTAATACTTCTCTGAAGTCTGGAACCTTTGAAACCAGTGACTTTGAAATCTTTCTTTGAAACGCTGTCATTTCAGTGACCTCAGACATAATGAAATCTATGAAGTTAAAGTGGACACTTTCCAGCAGTTGCTTAACCTCCGGTCTCTGTGAGTAGTACTGCCAGCACCTGCCGAAGCCAGGGCCGCGCCTTTCTCTTTTGGGGTACCCCTGATATCTCCCTTTCATTGTCTGCTATTGAGCCTCTATGTGTATATTCGCTATGAGAAAAGCAACAAATTTGCTCTGAATAATTTCCAGGAATAAACCTAAAAGTGATAAACGTGCAGCTCTGCTTTCCCCCAGGCAGCTGACCTGCAGCTTTCTTCAAGAGGAAGGGAGACTGGGTTACATAAGAGACGGCATAGTGTGGTTCTATCTACAGCCTGGGGTGGATGGACATCAGCTTGCAGACCAAAACGCAATGATTAGATAATGCTAAGCACCCTGCTTTTCCTTCCTGCTCAAAGAGAGCCCTGTGTGTCTCCCAGTGTTTGAGTCACCTGATGGTGACTGTGCTTGAAGGCAGCCTCCGTGCCTGTGCCTGCTCCGCGCATTAGAACTTCTGGAATGCGACCTGGACATCTGCATGTTAGAGTCCACTGAGGTTGGAGCACAGCTGTCCCAGCAGATGTTTCTGTGGTGCTGGCCCCTCAGAGTCACTATTTTTCTGCCATATGGCTGAAAATACAGCACATATAAAGTTAAGAAATTATATTAAAGTTAGGTCGTGTGTACACCAAGCCCTAAATTTGATCTCTAGTACCACAATCAATTTATTAAGTAAATCTTAAATTTTAGGGGGAAAAAAGCTTAGTAACATCGCTCTATGAGATAACAGTTAAAAACTTTTCTGCTCAGGCAAGCACAGGAACTAGGGTTCAATCCCTGCATGACATGCCACACTGGCCCCAGCCACAGATGTCCTGAGCTGGCCACCAATACCAGGCATGGTGGCTTATGCCTGTAATTCCAGCACTAGGGTGGCCAAAACCAGGAGGATCACTATGAGTCTGAGGCTACATAATGAGATCCTATAACAAATGCATAAAAAGAAGAAAACAGTTTAAAACTGCTAAATGCTGAAACTGGATTTCGGTGTGATTTTATCGAATGGCGACACATAATATAGGTGACATTGCAATGTCATTATAATGTAATGCTTACATAAAAGTATGTTTTAGCATGCTTTTTTATTTCACTGACTTCTAAAGTATTCCTTAATAATTGGTAAAATAACACTATTTCTCTAAGCATTTGAAATTTACTTTTCAGAATCAGTTTTCCAAAAATTTACCTTGAGAACCAGCTTCTTCTGAACTAACTTGTTTTAGCCTTTCTGTACTTTTGGCTTAAACTTATTTATACTTTTATTTTACTTTTTAAAAATATAGGCTGGCAAAATAGTTTAGCAGACTAAGCACCTGCTTAGGAAGCACAGGGACTGGGGTTTTAAACCCCACGTGCCACACTGGCCCTGCCCCCAGGCGCTCTGAGCTGGCCACTGAGCCTGGGTGTGCAGCGCATGCCCATAATCCCAGCACTGGGGAGGCTGAAAACAGGAGGATCATTATGAGTCTGACCCGTGTAGTGAGACCTTGTACCAAGTACATAAAATGAAAATATAAAATAAAAATATATTTAAAATTCCCTCCTTTTGTCACCTCTTGTTTAGCAGATTTGAATTGTCAGTCCTGTTCCAACAGGCTGTTCCCTAATCTACCAGAAGAAGTAACAGACTGGGAAGGCTGAAAGGGCGTCCTGCTGGATCGCCCTCTCCCTCCGACCTCACATGCAGCCACCCAACTGATTCTACCAACTTCGTTCTCCCTACCATCCCACCACATGCTCTTGCAGTCATCAACCTCCAGCCACTGGCTGCTACCCATGTGTCTCAATCGCTGGAGACATAAAACATGCTTTCTCACAGAAACATCAACTACTTCCCCGCCAGTGAAATGCTCTGATACCCCTACTGTCTTTAGAATCAAGACTGCGTTTCCCAGCACCACTTTTCAAAATCCTATCCTATCCTTTCCCATATTCCTGGTTCAATCTCATCTGTCTTCCATGCATTTCCAGCCCACTGGCACAGAGGTCATTGTTCTGCCTGTCCCACTGCCTGTTGAATTCCTTCCAACCCTTACTATGCCCCTAATCTTCCCAGAAAAACAGCATCACCTGTCTTCCGGCCCACTCTGTTCTGATGCACGGCGCATGCTCTCTGTTCTAGCACTTAACACTCCACGCTGTCATCAGGTGGACTATTTCCCATCTGAAAACAAGGACTTTGCTATCTTTTCATCTCCATGGTCAGTAGTGCTGTCGTTATTTACTGAGGAACGCAGACATGTTCAGACCAAAAGATCAAGGGCTCTAACACCAGTGTGCTTGAGTTTGAATCCTGAGATTTGTGACTTGGGGCAACCAATTTCTCACACATCTGTTCACGTTACCTCATCCATCAAGAGGGCATAATAATAACTCCTACCGCTTAGGGTTGTGTTAAGATTGCAAGACAGTCTGTATAAAAAATTTCACAATTATTCCTGGCACATAGTAAGTATATAACAATGTTGTTGTTAGTGTTGTTAGAAGAAGTCTACAGGCTTTTAGAATACGTCAGTGATGGTCCTGACAGGAAACTGAGCTGACCTCACTTGATTGAAGCAGGAGAGTCCCACCTGGGGGGGGGGGGCAGGGAACAGGCAGGGGATAGGTGTGCTCGCGCCAGAAAAACCACAGTGACAGGGAGAGAGCGGCTTTCCAGAAAGCAGGAAGAGCTTAGCCATGCAGACAGATGCAGGGGTTGAGGGGTGCATAGCCCATGTCAAAGGTGTGCTTGAAAACCGCAAAGGGGCTGACCGAGAGCGCTTAGACTTTGCCTTCTCTCTTCTGGGGCCTCCTTGGAAAACCAAACACAACAGTACAGCAAAGTGGAAAATGGCTGTTCCAGGGCTGCTGGGAGATCCTAGCTCACAGCTCACACACTGGGAAGCCACGAGCAGCCTTTACATGTACATTTTCACATACACCTAAAGCCCGGACAAATCACTAGAAAGCCCCCCCACTCAGGGAAGGAAGTGGTCTGCATCCCGGATGCTCAGCTCTGAGAAGCTCACCGCTGGTATATATGTTTTGCTGTTGTTGTTGTTTGTTTAAAGCTGCCAAAGAGATGGTGAGAGATGACACTTTTGCTCCACTTAGTAGGTGCACCTTGCCCAAGCATCTCCATGAAAGGCATCTCCTTGCTCCTTTACCCAAGCCCAGACGATGCTGTAGCTTCCACCTTCCAGGTTGTCCTCCCCTTGTTAGCTGCCGTCTTCTGTCCTGAGACCAAAGTGGCAAGCCCTCCCGCTTCTCTAAGCAAGGAGGACAGGTCCCTAAGAAATCTTCCAAATGAGAATGGAAACGTTCTGTGGATCTTATTTTATTTATTTGTCATGCAAGAGCAGGGACCCTATGTCATAAACTTATCAGTCCCCAAGCAAAGATGACTACTTTAATCAATTTCAACCTTCCTTTTTTTTTTTTTTTTTTTTTTTTTTTTTTTTTTTTTTTTTTTTTTTTTTTTTTTTTTTTTTTTTTTTTTTTTTTTTTTTTTTTTGTCTTTGTCTTTCTTTGAGATGGCTTCACTGTGCAGTTTAGGCTGGACTAGAGCTCACTTTATAGCCCAGGCTGGTCTCGAACTCACAATGATCCTGTAGTCTCAGCCTCCAGAGTGCAGGGCTTACAGGCATGCACCACCACAACCGGCTACTTTCAACTTTTTGTAGTGTCTGCATTAGTTACCCTCATCTAGTAGGCAGCCTTAAAATGATAACCCTAAGTGTATAGCTCTTCTTAAAAATACAGATGTTCTTATCTCTATCTTCAGAAGTTCTTGCAAAAAATTTTAATCCTACTGAATGCTCTATACTTCGTGTGAGTCACATGAATTTTATTATTCCATAAAATGTAGATTTTATGCTATCAAAGAACTTTATTTCTAAAATAATCTGTCCCCACTTTATTCATGATCTGCTTAAGAAATTATTTGTTAGCATTGTTTACTGGGAATGACCTTGAAAGCATCTTTCAAAAACTGACATATGGATAATGTGGACAAGTTCTTGGTTGAATGTCATTACTTATGAGGGACACGTTTGGATTTAAAATGTACTCATTTGACAGAAGAACCTCAGAATATTGTCTCTGACCACTCTCTTACCCCCACAAATTTTAGAAAAGCCTTAATAAAATTTTACAGCTATTATTGAAGTCAATCTTTTAACAAGAACAGAATAAAACTAAAAATATCTTCCTAAATGACTTCGCCTTGATTACTTTAATGAGGTTGATCTAAATTCCCTTTTTCATCATTTTTGTCCTTCTATCTGAAGGGTAGTTCGTGAGCTAGCAGTTCTTGATCTCAATGGAAATTAGATTTTGACAGAAGACCGAATGCGGTTGATTAAGCCTCGTGTGGCCCCCATTGCTTATGTAATTCTTTCTCTCTTTCTAACTAGGAATTTAGCTTGGAATAAAATTGCCATTATTCACCCCAATGCATTTGCTACTTTGCCATCTCTAGTCAAGCTGTGAGTATTTCATACATTGTTTGTGGCATGTTTTCTATAATGGGGACCACCTGGTTAGCACAGATGTTTGACTGAAGGCTCGTGTGGTTCTCTTATCCTTGCTGTTCCGCTCACATTGCCCACTGTCACAGCCATTCCCTGGTTCTTTTCAGGAGCATCCCAGCGCTCCACAGGCCTTTAAGTGGTAACTGAAGAGCTGGGTGACAGCAGGTCCCCATTAGGCAGGCCAAGTTGTCCATCTGTGCTGAGCAGCCAGGTGGGAAGGCGTCAGATGTGAATTCAGCTCTGAAGGGCTTCCATTTCCTTGTTCACCACTTTAACCAATAGAAACCCTTCTGTCTCTTTTTTTCCTCTTCTTCTTTCCATGTCTTCCTGTCTCATCTTTCTTATCTAATAAGGAAATGGTCAGAGAGAACCTCAGGTAAGAAGGATGGAAAAAATCCCCCAAAACTTTTGCTTCTGATACCTGTCACTTTTCAAGTAAATGGAGCAGCTACCTCTTGATTTGAGGTATCCCCGGTTGGCAAAGTGAAGCCACATATAACAATTTGGATGAAATGAAAACTTTCCCCTGCAATTTAGGTTTTAAGTGGAACAGTTATCAAGAACTACAATCAAAATAGTTACTTTTACCATTAAGAGTAAGGAGCCTTAGAAGTTTTTACTAAGAATTTCAATCAACTTTAGGTTGTCTTTTTTTATTGTTTTGCTTGACATAAATGCTTCATGCTAACACAGACTAAAAGCCAATTGTTGTTTGATGTTTTGCAGGGACCTATCATTCAACCTTCTGTCATCTTTTCCTGTAAGTGGGTTACATGGTTTAACTCACTTAAAATTAACAGGAAATCATGCCTTACAGAACTTGATATCATCTGAAAACTTCCCAGAGCTCAAGTGAGTTTGTCATTAAAACTAATAAGATACACTTGTGGTCATGTGAAATAACAGACATATTACAGTGGTTTTCTCAATTTATGAGGTCATGAGACCCTGTTGAATTGCATTTCATGCCCTCAGTGCCCCACCCCCTGAAGTAGGAGAACGTGTCTTCCGGACCGTATTTCCTCCTTTCCTCAAAGATGTCTTCCAGAAAAACAAAGTTCATGGCAAGAGTTTGAAAACCACTGATCCATGAGATATAAACTAGGACGTGTAATTAAATAACATCATAACAATATTATACTCCTGTTTATAGTTTCTAAGTCATGTATCTGGTGTGTGTATTCTAATAAAATCTAGTAAATTAATATTTGAGGAAGTAATGCTGTTTAAAACCTGTCATGGTTATTATAATAAAGGAGTATCATGAAAGTTCTTGATGTTTTCAATGTTTATAAATATTTATATGTGTATTTTTCAAACCACAATACTTTTCATATACAATACATTTAAAAGCATGAACGTAATATAACTTCAAAAGATAGTTTAGAAAATTAAAGAGAAGGAAAAAACACATTTTCATGTATTTTCTTTGTAGGCACTTTATTTTATTTTTTTTAATTATTAGAATGAAAGTGTTGGGCAGGGCGTGGTGGTGCACGCCTGTAATCCCAGCACTTGGGAGGCTGAGGCAGGAGGATCCGTGTGAGTTCGAGACCAGCCTGGACCACAAAAGTGAGCCCAAGGCCAGCCTGAACCGCATAGTGAGACCCTGTCCCAAAAAGAAAAAAAAAAAAGAATGAAAGTGTTCGTAGACATTTATGCCACATTTTAGCTACCTTACCTTATGTTGAAATGCTGCTATAATTTTCTTAGCAGTCATTTTTAACCATATCAATGTAAATATTTCCCATCACTTGAATGATGGAAGTTACACCCTGCATCTTCCATAATTATCAACATTTCATGGTAATAATTCTTAACAACCCCGCTGTTGTTATACATAACACTGCAGTGAACATCTTTATGCACATCACTTATTTTGGATTAAGCTAAAACCTGAATGTGGAGTCCTTTCCTGCAAAAATAAAATGAATATTATATTGAATGACCAACTCCTTTAAAGGTGTGGGCTTTTTGTTTTGGTGTTTGTCCTTTTCAAGGGTTATAGAAATGCCTTACGCTTACCAGTGCTGTGCGTTTGGAGTATGTGAGAACATCTATAAAGTGTCCAACCAGTGGAACAGAGGTGACAACAGCAGCGTGGACGACTTTCATAAGAAAGATGCTGGAGTGTTTCAAGTTCAAGGTAAATGAAATGTAATGAAATTATTCCTGGGAGAATTTTGAAAACTCATCATATAAATTACCTGAACTCCAGACTCATTTTTTATAAACACCCCAGCAAGTTGAGAAACAATCTCACTTTTTGAAGACATACAGAAAAAGAAAAAGCTCATTTATATTTATAATTAGATCCTCTTTAGCATATATTGTCATCAGAGGTAATTATTTCTATCAATATTTCTATAAACTTTTAAAGGAGTCCTATCCCTGTGAATAAATATTCTTTTTTTCTTTATTTTTTATGTATTTAGTACAGGGTTTACAAGGTCTCACTGCACAGATGGGACTCATATTGATTTTCCTGTTTGCAGCCTCCCAAGTGCTGGAATTACAGGTGTGCACCACTATGCCTAGTCTCAGTCACCGGTTGAGCATGCCCTAGGGGTGGTGCCAGCGCAACACACCACCAGGGATCGAACCCCAGTCCCTGAACCTGCCTAAGCAGGCACTTTAGCCTGCTGAGCTATCTGGGCAGCCCTTGAATTTTCTAAATATGCTTCTGAACACTTTTCTCCAGAAGACAAAAATCTACTTCTATTCCTATAGCCTGGGGAGAGTGGAAAATATAGACATTTTAGGTTCTTCCACATTACAACAGAAAGACTTAAGGATTCATTCTGTTTTCCAGCTAATTCTAAGTCATCCTCCCTTCCTATCCCCCGCCTGGGTATCCGTCAGGGAGGTGAAATGAGATAACGTCTGTGCGGCACCTGAAGTAAGACATTACTCAAACAGACAGTGATGCATCCAACCACACCTGTAGTAATGAGCCCCTTGGGCGGCACCCCCTCTTTCCCTGCCAGCCCTGCGAGTTCAGACAGCGTCTAAGGAGAATGGCTGCTTAAAAAAGAATGGTTTCTTATTCTTTGAGCCTGAACGATTTGTTGATTTTAAATCAAGCATAGTTAAGTCTATCTTCAGATGCATATCTATTGAAGGGACTTCATCTTAGCTTTAAGCTCACTTGTGGCTTGCTGTTGTTCTTGTTGTAGAGTTTAGTTTTTTTCTCTGTCTCTGTCTCTCTGTCCCTGTCTCTCTCTGTCCCTGTCTCTCTCT
>PVJA010052605.1:0-12327 GCA_004027025.1 Myocastor coypus
TTTCTTTCTTTCTTTCTTTCTTTCTTTCTTTCTTTCTTTCTGTCTCTCTCTCTTTCTCTTTCTTTTTTTCTTTCTTTCTTTCTTTCTTTCTTTCTTTCTTTCTTTCTTTCTTTTCTTTAGTCTTTTTGAGACAGGGTCTCGCTGTGCAGTTCAGGTTGGCCTTGAGCTCAATTTTGTAGCCCAGGCTGGTCTCGAACTTGCACTGATCCTCCTGCCTCAGCCTCCCAAGTGCTGGGATTACAGGCATGTGCCACCACGCCCGGCTCATTCACCTTTATTATATTCATACAGTTTTGGAACCATCACAACTATTTAATTCATAAAGATTGTCCTGACTTGCCCAAGAAACTTCGTTGTCATTCCCAGGCATCCCCCTCCTGTTGGTATGTGCTTAATCAATTCACAGATTTCATATAAATGAAACAAATTTATTTGTCTGATTTTTAATATATTATTCACTATTTAACATATTCTAATCAGTTTTTTTAAATTCTACTAGTGTAACATATAACATTGTATTTTTAGTCTTATAACTTTATTTATTTTTAAATATTTGATACAGGGTCTCACTATGCAGCTCTGACTCAGTGATCCTCCCATTTTCAGCCTCCCCAGCACTGGGATTACAAGCATGTGTCACCTGCCTGGTCTCAGTGGCCAGCTCAGAGCACTTGAGGGTAGGGCCCCATGGTACCGGAGATTGAACTGGGTCCCTGTGTTTGCCTAAGCAGGCACTTAGCCTGCTGACGTATTTTGCTGGCCCAACCCTGACTTTTCTTCTCTATCCTCCATAATAAGTTTCCTCATCCTTAAAAGACTTTTAGTGACTAGTCCTAGCTTCCTGTGTTTCTGACTTAACCCAGAAAATGTTTTGGAACTATATTTCACTTGTCACATATATTGTACTTCCATTATTTTTATGAGGGAATATTTCACTTCACAGATATATCACAACTCTGTATCCATTTATTAGTTTACGAATATTCAAATTACTTCCATTTTGGAACTATTATATATAATATAACATTTATCTAGTAGTTTTGTTTTGGAGAATACATGTTCAATATTCATAGGTGTATATCTAAGAGTGGAGTTTAAATGTTATCATAACCCTATTCAATCAATTGGTGAGTTTAGATAATTCTTTCCAGGGCAAATGAGTCTGTTTACATTCTCACTAGCAATGAGCACGTATTACAGTTGCTACCTAACCTACCTATATTTATCTTCTGTTTTATTTTTAAATTCTAGGCAGCCTGTAGTAGGACATGTGAAATCCGGTTTTCCTTTTTCTTTTTTCTTTTTCTTTTTCTACTAACTAATGATGTTTTAAGTCTTTTCACATCTTTTAGGAGACTGATATATCTTCTATTTAAAAGTTTTATTATATAATGGCACATTTTGTCCTTGTAGTGTCAATTTAAAATTGTTACATATATCCAAGATAAAATATCTTAGCAAATATATTAATTACAAACATATTTTCCCATTCTTTAGGCTGACTTTTCATTTCATTGATAACATCCTCTGTTAAAAGAACTTTTTAATTTCAATAAAGTAAAATTTACCTAATTTCATTTTTTTGTTTGTGATTGAGGCAACACATATAAAAGACCTTGCTGAACTTATGGTCTGACAGATTTATTCTTGTGTGTTTTGTAGATTTGGATACATTTGGTGTTATATTTGGCATGAGATTTGAGGTAGAAAATTAACTGTGCTATATGTACGTATGCATATGTACCTAGATACCCCAACACCATTTATTGAAAAGGTTATTTCATTGATGATTTAGTTGTCTTGAATAATGGTCAAAGTATCAAGATAAGTATAATGCATTCATATAATTATTTCAACAACGGTGACTCTATTTCATTGATATATATGCTTGTTCTAAGCTCAGTATAACTTTGTATTGGTTACTACATCTTTGTCATAGATTCTGAAATGAGGGTGTCACTAGTCTATTTGACCTTTCATTTCAAGATTGTTTAGTATACCTTAAATTCCCTGAATGTTAAGATCATATTGTCAATATCCATAGAAATCTATGAGATTTTGATAGAAGTTCTTCAGAATTTGCTGGATAATTTAGGCAACATTGCCAGTAAATGACACTATAGTACTCTGATTCACACACACACTGTTTAAGCTTTACATAATTATTTTCAATGATATTTGGACTTTTGTGCAAAAGTCTTTCAATTTTTCTCATTTCAATTTTTTTCTATTTAATTATGATTGTTCCCCATTCTCATTTTCAGACTTTTTTGCCACTCTGCACAAAAGCAGTTGCCTTTTTTATTTTTATCAGTCTGGATGAAGTTGAAGAAATTTAATACTGTCCTGTGGATTTCACTAGATATTCTATGCACATGACAAAGTGACTTAGTTTTATTTGCACAGTGTATATAGGTCTACATACAAGTGGTTTGATATCATAGTGAATGGAGATATGACAGAAATGAGGATAAGTAGAAGAGATGAAAAGTAAAACTAACCAAAGTCTTTGGAATTCAGCAAGGAAAAATCTCATTTTATCTGGTCTATGTTGTACCCTGAAATTTTGATTTATACAAACTTAAGTACAAATTTTAACATGACTGCTATTAACTCAACCCTAAAAATAAAGGCCTTATGGTACATATTTTCTTCTGTTCTATAAAAGAAATAAATGGCTATATAATTTTAAATGAGACCAAATAGACACACTGCATATATCAGATAGTATAATTGTATATTGTTGAGTATTATTGACCAAATGACAGTGAACAAGATATAGTGACTCACAGTACTTTAATTACAAGTCAGATACATAGTGCAGGTCTCATATATTCCTTTTCTTGGCAACTAAGGAATGGAAAACCAGCTAGACTTTTGTTTCCATAGAAACTCAGCAAACGAGTAGTATAAATATACTGAAAATCCCCCTTACCTGAATCCACTATTGTTTCTTGATATTTTAAGTTATAGTAGAAAATTGTGACAGCTTTTATTTGGTATTTACATTAAATGTCCAGAATAATTTTACCCATGCATAAAGTGGCAATTAGAGATGTCAAATCCTACATTGCCTGAATCAGTCCTGCATGATAAATAAGGATGGAAAAATGAGAATAATAGTACTGCCAGGCAGTTTTCTAAGACAGAGCGCTATGAGCATTCAAATTATATAGAGGACACAGTACTGTATTATCAGAGAAAATATATTTTTTTCTAGTCCTATTTTTGTCATTAATTAAATTTTACTACCACATATTTGTAATGTCAGTGCATCTGTATATATATATATATATATATATATATATATATATATATATATATATATAAAACTGTTTAAATTACTTCCAAATAAGCTACCTTAGACATTTCACTTACACAACACCTTCTTCTTCCAAGATGATTAACTGCAAAGCACGTATATAGCTCTCTGTCATATGAGGCTCTGAATCTGTGGGTGCACTTTAATATGGGCATCAGCTCCTATAACTTTCTCAGCACTTCTGCCATCTGTAGCATTTTCAAATTAGTTTTCTTGCAAACTGTATTTACAGTCTGATACTGAAGAATATCCTGAGTGCTCTTGTGTCCTCAGAGCACATGTGCAAATTATTTTTTCCCACGAGCTTTCATGACTATTATCTTTTCATTTTTCTTCCCAACACTAATGCCTGTAATTTTATCATTAAGTGTGTTTTATTACTTAGAGTTCTGGAATAGATTTCTCAGCCAATCTGATATAATTTCTTAAAAGGTTCATGGCACTTAACATGACACATCTTTTATCTAAGTTTCCTCATCATAGAATATTTTGTGAGAAATGAATGTCTAATGCATATGCAAATGGTTTATTTGATAATTTAATTTGGTGCCTGCAGGAAAACAGTGTTCTTTTCTACCGTTGTACTTTTATACCCTTTCCAGGCTGAATTTTTGGGCAGAGCCCATAGCTATCTTACAATATCCCAAAATATTTTTATAAATTTATATTGTTCCCAGGTATGAATAGTTAAATTTAACTTAACATATGATTTACATTGTATTTTGTTTATTCTCCCCAATGGGATTTCAAACTCTTTGTCTCAATACTAATGAAAATTTCTAATGTTTCCATAATTTCTCTATTAAAGAGGTAGGAGAAAAGCAGATTCCAAAATGGAGATGCATAACATGTAATGCTTAGAGTGTAAAGCTAAGATTCTAGTTGTGATTTGTCTTAGCATTGTGACCTTGAGCAATGACGTGCTGAAAGCTATACTTAAGTTTCACACCTGCATTTTGAAAATAATAGGACGGGCCTCTATTGTAGAGTTAGAATACATTAAATCAGCGTAAGTGAAGCACTGACATAGTAGACTCAAAAAAATAATATGGACACTTTAACTTAAAAATTAAGCTAGAGTTTTATCAATACAAATTTATATACAAACTGACGAAGTGAGACGTTAGGCATTCAATAACCCTCAAGTGTAAGCTAGAGCTTAGAAACACCAAAAGATCCTCAGATGACTTTTTTGTTGAATTTTTAGGGAAGGGTTTACAGGATGTTCGGAATCTCACTATTAGATCAGACTGGTAGTGATGCCTCTGTCTACAGCTTCCCAAAAGCAGGGATTACAGGCTTGTGTCACCATGCCTAGTTTCAATCCCCATCTCAGCACACTCTGGGGACAAGACCAGCATGCCAGACCCAGGAATGCTCTGTCTTCAGATGATTTTTAAAACTAGAGTCCAAGTTATCACATGAATCTGTGATTAGCTACTGTACTTGCTTTTAGTTTAATTTTATACCTAGCAATTTTCCTATGTCAAACCCTTGATGATTTTTAGCATGCATGTGCTAATTGAATGCAGGAATGCAAAATTAAAGTGGCTTATTGTAAGTGACTGACACAAATTCCAAATAAAGACTCTCCTTAGAGCCTTGCTTCTCTCTTGTTTATCAGTAGGATATTATTTCTGGGGCCAAAACCCTACCGGTATGACATCTATAGTGAAGCTATAGAAGTAAGGCATGCTGGGCTTTGCTAGGCAGGTCCGTTTGCCCCAGAGCCTCTTCAGTCAGGCTTTTTTCACGGATCTGGGCACAGGTTCACGACCATTACTCACTGCTGGTGGGGCTATTACAATGTGTTCAAGTACAGTATTTTTAAAACTTCTAACAGTTATATAATGTTGAGATTAAATTGTGAAGCAGTTTAACACAAGAACACTTGGGTTAGGTTTCCAAGGACAACAGAAAAGAAAGTTCTATGTAAGCTGGCATACCTGTATAATAAATGAACTGATTATCACCCCATTTCCTATTCTTGTGCCTCAGCATTTCAACCAATATTCTGGACCCTTGGATGAGATTTATTTCTCATAGATACAATTAAAGTCTTATTAAGTAGCCAAAGAACATATCCTGTTTCTCATTTCAGCACTGCATTTACAGGTAGTTAATGACAGTGTTGTATGTTTTCTGACATTTGACGCATCGTGTTTCTTCCATGTCCTGAATAGCATTCTCCTTATGAAGGCACTGCAGTTTTCCCTGAATTATTTCACTGATGTGATGCTTTGATACTTACAAATCAACTACACATATTCAACCTCAAATCAGAATATTTTAAAATCAGATTTTCATATTTTTATTTTACTCCTACACAACAGCATGTAATGTTTTGATTTCAGTCAATTTATAAATATCTAAGTTCTGATGCTTGAAATACTCAATTCAACCAAGATAATGGAGCTTTTTGCATAAATGAAAACACACTAATGCACCAAGGAAGCAGGGTTTGAGCCAGTTTGTTGAAAAGAAAACATCATCTTCCTAAAACCAAACGGTGTGTTAAGTTCAGCTGCCATCACACTGACAACATAAACAACCAGGAGATAAAACTCTGGCCAGGAGTTCCACTCTGCATACTAGTGATTGAAAGGAAACTCACTGTGAAGCCACCAGGAGATGGAGGTATTCAGAATTTGTATTATTTTTTTTGAAAGGAACAGCCACATAAAACTAAAATGTACATGCATTCTCTTGGTGGCAATTACTTTAAAAGGACTAAAAATAAACTACAATGATTTTTTATTCATTTTTTATTCATTTGCATTTTCCAATTGGAAAGAAATTCCACTTCTGTGATTTTGAAAAGTCAAATATTGAAATTTTTCATAGTCACACAATTTGAAGAAGCTAAAATTAACATTTATGTCTTATGTTTTCTTTTTATTCTCCTTTGAGAGGAGATATGATGCCAAAAAAAGAGGCTAAGGCTGAGGAAAATGTATCCAAACTGAGACCACCTTGGGCCCGCCAGAAATTCATTCTCCCCAACAACCAGGCCCTGGGTGTGAGTGAGACCACCCTGGGCCTGGTGAAAGCTCACTGGACCAGCAACAAAGTCCTGCATGTGAGTCTAACTACATCCATCAGACAGCCCCAGTGTGGAAAACTGCTGGAGAACTCTGTGCAGAGAGACTAAAGACAAGGCTCAACCAGCTGATTCAGGAACAGAACATATTTCCAGAGTAGCACAGCAGGTTCAACTCCAAGGGTTGCAGCAGGAAGAAGAGGAGCTCAGCAGCCAGACCCAAGTGACAGCCCCCTGGATGACTTGGAACTTGATAAATTCAGACCTGGTGCTAAGGTAAGGACTCTACCAAAGCTCTCCACTAAAGGTTCAAAGGTAGGGCTATACAAAATCACAAAGTGAAGGAGCAAAATGTGCTTTCAGTCTCTAAGCCTACCCCGAACAAATTCAGGAGACAATAACATAAAAGAAATGGCAAATTACACACATGAAATCTCTGAAATAAAACTAACAAAAGTAAAGAAACAACTGCAGAAAGATACAGAGGAAATCAGATCAGAAATTTATGAAGTAAAAAAGAAAAACTACCTACAACAAAAGAAGTACTAAGCGCTTCTAAAGAAGACATGGCTAAAAAATAGAGGAGAAAAGAAAAATGGTGAAATCCTTGAATTAGCAATATAGGAAAGTAATAGAATGTATGAAGCAGGTTAGTGTTATACAGGAACTTAAAACCTCAATCAGAACTGGCAAAACCATTTCAATCAAAGCAAAAATAAACTTTCAGACCTTAAAGATAATATTGCAACTAGTGAAGACATAAGAAAAGATCTCTTAATAACAACTAGGATGCAAAAAAGAATAATTCAACAACTGCAAGATGATGCAAAGATGAACAACATAAGACTAATAGGTATCAATGAGAAAGGAGTCTGTAAAAATGATGTGAAAATAATATGGACAGAATAGCAGAAAACTTACCAAATATGAGGAAACATTTTGGCATTCAGTAACTGAAATATATAGAACTCCAAATAACATCAATCCAATTAAAACCACACCCAGACATATAATCAAGAAATCAGAAATCAAGAAATCCAGTGCAGGATCAGTATACTAAAAGCTTCTAGAGAAAAACAAAACAAAACAAAACAAAAAACACAACAACAACAACAACAACAACAAAAAACCCAAAAACCAATCACATTAAACAGAAAACTCACCAGAATAATTCCAGATTTCTCTTTACCAACCATCCAGTCAAGAAGAGCATGGAGCAAATTACTTCAAGTCTGGAAAGAAAACAAATTCCAGCCCAGATTGCTATATCCTACAAAACTATCTTTCAAGTTCAATGGAGAAGTGAAATACTTCCAGGACAAAGGGTAGCTAAAGAATTTCATGATGAGAAAGCCAACTCTGAACAGTTTACTAAAAGATATTCTAGAGAGGCATCAAAATGACCTCAACTCCATGAAGGAGAATGGAAAAAAACCCACCAAATAGGGCAGACAAACACAGGAGAAAAAGAGGTATACAAAAGTAGTCTTTCAACTATTCTTTTGTATATAGCAGCAGAATATGTCCATCAGTATTGTACAAATGGACTTCTCCTGTACCCTATGGGTCGTGATTCTGTCTGGATCTAAATCATGGATATCAAGGAAATGGCAGTAGCTCAGTCCCACAAGTGACACCTGGCCGCCCGTAAGCATCATGGACACTATTTGTCCATGACATACTAGAACTTGGTGTGATACCCTGTCCCCAAACTGTTAGATGTTCTGGTAATGTTTGCCTTTCCAGTATTGATGTTGTGTTTTATTCTAATTCTTTATTACCATGGAAACTTTTTCTTAGTTGATATCTTTGTATATTTTGAACTATTCTAATACTGTGCAAGTATTCTGAATTGGTTACAGATTCTTACATGTGACTCACAACATTCTGATCTCTATGATAGACTCATGATTTGAACTTTGAAATACTATTTTCAAATATTTAATTGAACTTAAATTAAAAAATATTTAATCAATTTTCTGAATATTTTTAATTTACCTTTTTGTTTTATGATTCATACTGTATCTCTGACTTAGAATCTACTTATTAGAAACTTTTAAAAGAAAAAAATATATATGTATACATAAGAGTTTTGACAGATATACAGCTACTTTGTCTTAGTTCATTGAGAATAAAAGTTTGTACTAATGTTATTTAGACAAGATCTGCATCTTGTCCTCTGAATAAATACTATGAAGACAACAATATGCGTGGTATTAATTATTGTAACCATCCTAACTTTGTTTGAAAATGTTTTATTGCTATTTTATCTTTTTTCCTCATTAAAATGCGTAAAAGGACTGCGGAGATAGCTCAGGGGCACAAGTGTCTGCCTTTGAAGCGCAAGGTCCTAAGTTAAGTCCCTGGTTCTGAGAAAATAGAAAAAAAAATAAAATAACATGAAATAAAATGAATTTTAAAAGGTCATCTAAACAGTTGATTTGCTTACTTCTGCTGAATATTATGTGTAATGCTTAAATTTAGCAGATTTCTTAATTTCTTTTCTTTTTAAAGGCCATATTATTTAACTGATTTTCATTTGTGCCTTGGGATTGCTATTTTAATATGGACTATGTCTAAATTTTTCTGTGGCATCTGTATCATTCTACTTACTCAAAGTTGTTGTCACAGAAATAGTTAGGGAAGCTGATGACGCCCACGAACACAGCATGTATTCATACACACAGTAAACTAACTGATGAAAACGCTGCTCAGCTTTTTGGGGCGTGGCTCCATGGGTGGATTTATTTCAGGTAATCTTGGCCACCTCTGTGTCCCACACACCAGGAAGAATACATACTAGGCAGACTTTAACTTGCTTCCAATGAGCCCTGAACACACAATATAAGTGGTATAGATACACTTATATGAACAGGCACAATTAACGTCAAACCATTTTGCTTTTTGCCTTTCTTTTTAAAGTTTTTGCTTCTTCTTAGTTCAAAGAGAAGAATTTTTTTTTTCTTTCCTTACCAATATTAATTGGAAGGCTTGTCATGCCCACACCCTGTGCTATGTATAACTATTGTGAGGCCAATATGCAGTGTGTCAACTGTTAAAAAAATCAATGTCTATAGAAAGTATTAATGTTTAATTGTTTTGATCAATCTTATATGCCTATATCTATTAATCTAAACTGATCCAATGATGAAAATATGTAATATAACAGTTGTTAAATTTTTCTGGCTTTGAAATTCTGTACTATGTGTACTCTTACTTGTAACTGTTTTTCTATCTTTGTTTCTGCTGTTTTTAGTCTTTAAAATAAAAAATAAAAAAATTAATATAATAAAATAAAGTTTAAAAAATCTTATTTATTTATTTATTTATTTATTTATTTATTTATTTGGTACAGGATCTCACTACACCACTTGGACTTGTAGTGATCATCCTGTCTCAGCCTCCACAGCATTGGAATTATAGGTATGGGCCTGCATGATATGTGGCACCTGGGGTCACACCCAGGCCTTGGTGCTTGCCAGGTGGGCACTTAGACAACTTAGCTATCTCATTTTTGACCTTCTCCCTTTTTCATTTTTGATGTATTTTGTGCAAGGGTTAAAATCTTTTAGACACTTTTCAAAATTTATTAGTGTGCATTGTTATATTGGCAGATTTGTAAGACTAATCACTGTTCTTTCCCTTCATTACCTTTGTCCTGCTACCCCTTATTTCACATTTTGTCTGATTTCAATATGTATGCTTTCAACCATTCTTATTCCAAAATCCATTGTTTCTTTGTTCAGGAATAGGTTGATTTTGGTACTTTATATTTGCAGTAACAACATAGTGCTTGCTATTTTTTAAAATTTTCAGGACAGCCATTCTTTTTGGAATAATATGGAATATCAGTGGTGCTTAATTTAATTAATTTAATTTAATTTAATTTCAGCACTTTGGAGGCTGAGACAGAAGGATCACTATCAGGCTGAGCTGTGTTACAAAACTCTGTAAAAAAATGAATAAATAAACAAAAGATTAAAAATAACTCAAATGACTAAAATTATATGTATCCCTTTATCTAGATATATCACCACTTATATATAAATTTTATTTTCTTTTTTTCTTCTTTTTTTTTTTTGTCTTTTTTGAGACAGGGTCTCGCTATGCAGTTCAGGCTGGCCTTGAGCTCACTTTTGTAGCCCAGGCTGGTCTTGAACTGGCACCAATCCTCCTGCCTCAGCCTCCAGAGTGCTGAGATTACAGGCGTGTGCCACCACGCCTCGCTATAAATTTTAACTTAATATTAATTTCCTAATAATCATCAGTGTTGAACTTTTTATGCATTTATTCTATATTTGCACTTCTTCTGAGAAGTGTGTATTCATTTCAGTTCCCCAGGTTTTGTTCTATCTCTTTTTTGGAGAAGTATAACAATGCCTCTAAGGTCCTAGAAAAGAAGGCCAATCCAAACCCAGATCTACTGCAACAAAGAAAGTTACAAAATCAGATGACAAAGTCATGAAGTTAAGACTAAGGAAACTATACTGAGCATCAACAAAGCAAAGACCTAGTTGTTAGAATACACAAAATACACCAACCCTCAGTCATTCTTATCAAAATGAGGCAAGACTCAAATCAATGGAATTATCAATGAAAAGGAGGAACTAACAACAGACATCACTAAAGCTCAGAAAGCTATTGGTAACTGCTTTTAAAAATTATTTTGCTGGGTTAGGGTTAGGGTTAGGGCTAGGGTTAGGGTTAGAAAAAAAAAAAAGAAAAAAATTATCTTGCTAAATGTGGAAAATTTAGAAGGAAGGGATATAACAACCAAGAAAATATAAAAATCTTGAATAGCCTTACAATAGGCAATGAGATTAATCTAGTAATATTTACAGAAACAATATCAACTAAGAAATTGCCAGATTTGATTAACTGCTGAATTAAGAATCTTACAAAAACTTCAGGGAGAATCTAACACCAATACTGCTTAATCTGTATTTGCATTCTTGAATTTACAATATTCTCATTAGAGTGAGGTAGAATCTCAGTGTGACTTTTATTAAACAATGTTTAATGTTTTTCATATGTTCATTATCATGCGTCCATCTTTTGGAAAATGCCTCTTCTAATTATTTGCCTATTTGCTAATTGGACTGCTTGATTTTGGGTGTATGTCTTAGTTCTTTATGCATTTTATGCGTTAATGTCTAGAGTACCTGCCAAAACGTTTCTCCCATTTTTTAGGCTGTCCTTTCATTCCATTGATTGTTTTTCTGTGTGGGAAATTTTTCTTTTTTAGTTTGATTTAGTTTCATTTTTTGATCCTTGCCACTATTTCTTAAACTATTTGTATTATATTCAGAAATCCTTTGTCTATGCCTATGGCTTTAAATCTTGTGTTATGTTTTCTTTTATAAATTTCTTTTATCTACATAATTGATTCCTTTTTTTTTCCGGAACCTGGGATCAGACTCAGGACCCAGCACTTGTCAGGCAGACACTTGGGCCCCTGAGCTACCTTCGCAGCCATATAATTGATTCATTTTTCATTGACTTTTGCACAAGGTAATAGGGACCTAGTTTCAGTGTTCTGCACTTAGGTATGTAGTTGATAGGGCAGAGGTGAATTTTACTTACAGGTTACTTTTCTGACCTACATTTTTGTCTCCATTGTACAGAATCAGGTGGCTTCAATTGCATAGCTTGTTTTCACAATTTCTATTCAGTTCTATTGTCATACATGTTTGTTTTTGCTTCAGGATCATGCTGCTTTTCTTATTAGTGTCTGTAGTATGTTTCAAATCAAGTATCACGATATTCCCAGCTGTGCTATTTACTTATAATTGGTTTGGGTATTCTCAGTTCTACTGGGATTTATGGGACTCTTAGGTCATTTTTTTTTTTTTTTTTTTTTTTTTTTTTTTTTTTTTTTTTTTTTTTTTTTTTTTTTTTTTTTTTTTTTTTTTTTTTTTTTTTTTTTTTTTTTTTTTTTTTTTTTTTTTTTTTTTTTTTTTTTTTT
>PVJA010052606.1:0-12323 GCA_004027025.1 Myocastor coypus
GTTGTTTCCAAGATTTGGCTATTACAGATTGGGCTGCTATAAACATAGGTGCACAGATATCACTATGGTATGAAGTTTTCAGTTCTTCTGGGAAAATTCCCAGTAGGGGGATAGCTGGATTGAACGGAACTTCCAATTCTAGTTTTGTAAGGATCCTCCACACTGCTTTCCATAATGGTTGCACCAATCTGCATTCCCATCAGCAGTGGAGAAGGGTTCCTTTTTCCCTACAGCCTCTCCAGCATTTGTTGCTGGTTGATTTCTTTATGATAGCCATCCTTACTGGGGTGAGATGGTATCTAAGTGTTGTTTTGATTTGCATTTCACGGATAGCTAGCAATGGGGAGCATTTCTTCATGTATTTGTAGGCTTGCTGTATTTCTTTCTCTGAGAAGTGAGTGTTCATCTCAGATGCCCATTTCTGGATTGGGTCTTTGAATTTTGGGACCCTAGTGGTTTTTAGTTCTTTGTGAGTCTTCCCTGTTTTGAGTCACTTTACTTACATCAAGATTGGACTGTTGAAGGTTTTGTTCACTTTTGCAGAGTTCTGAACTCGTTTTCCTCTTGTTTAGAGTTATGTGGATAGGTAGGCTAACTCTGTTATCTTTTTATTTTCTTTTAAATGTATGTAGTATGTGGTCTCACTGCATAGATTGGGCTCCAGAGATCCTCCTGTTTTTAGCCTCCCAAGCACTGGGATTATAGGCATGCACTACCATGCCTAATCTCAGTTGCCATCTCATAGCCATGCAGGGGTGGGACTGGGACACTGGGGATTGAACTCAGGTCCTTGTGTCTGCCTAAACAGGCACTTCAGTCCACTGAGCTATCCAGTTGGCCCTTCCATCACCTTTTTATCACCATTTCCCAGAGTTGCCCTGTGAATGCAGTCCTCAGGTGACACATGTGGTAGCAAGTGGGCTCTGTGTTCTCCATGGCAGGCTTCTCTGTCTCCATTTGCCATCTTGTCCTCAAGTGGTCCCGTTTGTGTCCCCTGTTCTCCTGAATGGCAGCTGCTGTGTCTTCAGTGGGGAATATGTTTAAGAACGGAACAAGTCTTTACTTGAATGTGGATATTATGAACTGGTAACTAGTAAGCTGGAAGCCCCCTTCAGATTTTAGGCTTTCTCTATATTTGGATTTATAGGCAAGGTTTAAAAATACAGATTTTTACTAAAAATCCAGGTTGCCAGCTTCTCTTGAGAAATGGAAAGATGGGTCTGGGGAGATAGCTCAGTAGAATAAGCGCTTGCCAGAGGGCCTGAGTTCAATCTCTGTTTCTGCAAAAAAAAAAAAAAAAAAGAAAAAAGAAAAAGGAAAGATGTAGCAGTGCCATGTATTGCTGTGTGCATTAATTAGCAGTGTCTTGAACTCATTATTAGCCCTGCTGGCCTCATATTTGTAGTGATCCTCCTGTCTCAGCCTCCTGAGTGCTGGGATTACAGGCACGTGTCATTTTTGTTTTCTTTAAAACATTCTCCTTCATTCTTTAATAAAAATATAGGTCAGTATCAGTATTGAATCCTGAACTATAAATGGTCTCAGTGATTTATTGATAAATGAATAGAAAGTTCATTTCTTATATTGCCAAGTAATCAATACTGTCTAGTGGTCACAGACATTTTTCTAAGTATATAGAATTATGATTGAAATTATTATATTTGGAATAGGATTTTTTGGATGATCTAAATAATTACTGAGAAATTCTGTTGCGTCCCAGGGACTAAATTTGAAGGCTTGAAGCAGTGGATAGTTGTTACATTGCACAGATACCAAGTTTGTCCTTTTAGGGATGCTGCCATAGTCCAAAGTTTCAATGCTCCATATTGCTTATTTCTGCTTTTTCAAAACTTTTACTTAGAAAGTTAGTTGGTTTAGTTGCCTCATGGTGTATGCTCATATCTGTGGAAATATTTGAGGTTGCTGATGTTGACAAATCTGCATGGGACTTACAGAGACAGTGAGAATAAGGTGCCAGCAGTGTTGAGCTACTTGAAATGGAATTTACTAGGAGATTCCAGTAATTTGGGAATTAAATGATCTTAGCACAGTGCAGGGACCAGGGTTCCATACTGGGCCCTGCATGCTGTGCCGGCCCCACCCTCAGGGCTCAATGAGCCAGCAACCAAACCTGGGTGTGGTGTTGCATGCCTGCAATCCCAGACCAGGGGAGGCTGAAAATGGGAGGATCACTACGGGTCAGAACTGCATAGTGAGACCCTGTACTAAAAAAAAAAAAAAAAATCTTAGCAAAGAGGAAGGAAGGTTTTAAAGTTTGAAAAGCTTATTATTCAGTAATTTATTTCTCATGGGGACTAATTAATCTGTACTATAACTGAAGTTCTGAATATCTGAATGAAAAATAACAGGTAAAAATAATTACATTCCAACAAGTATATCTAAAAGATAGATAACTGTGCGTTTAAGTTGATAGTATGTGTATATATAAAATTCAGAAGGCTGTGCTGAGAAAAGTTCAGCTCCCTCCTGCTTGCAGGATTTAAGATTTTGTGTAAGGAAAACTGCTAGGATTTGCATGTGTTCTGAAATGTGCCCACAGAGGGATCCCTGGGCATTCCTACTTTAGCAGCTGTAAATGACCTGCTTGTAAAAAACTGCTTGAGGGATTAGCAGCAATTGGTAGAGGTCACCCTTTAATAGTGACTTCCCCTCCTCCCTCTTTTCCCTCCCTCATCTTCCTCTTTTTTGCCTTTTACTCTTCCCTTCCCCCTCCCCCTCCCCATAGTTGTTCCTTCTCTTCCCTCCTACCCTTCCTCCCCTCCTTCTCGAGAGCTGCATTCCTCCTCTCACACTCTTCGTGTGCTTATTAAAGCACTGCCGGGGCCCAGCAGGATGGCTCAGCGGTCTAAAGCGCCAGCTTAGGAAAGCTTGGGTGGCTGCAGGGATCGCGGTTCGATCCCCGGCACCATATGCTACGCCAGCCCTGCCCTCAGGGCAGGCTGAAAATAAATAAACAAAAGTTCTGAAACAAGAAAAAAATAAATAAAAATAAAATAAAATAATTATAGGGGCCCAGCGGGATGGCTCAGTGGTCTAAAGCGCCTGCTTGGGAAAGCTTGGGCGGTTTCAGGGACCGCGGTTCGATCCCCGGCACCACATGCTGCGCCAGCCCTGCCGTCAGGGCACGGGCTGAGCCAGCCATAAAAATGAGTGAATAAGCAAATAAAGGTTATGAAGCAAGAAAAACATAAATAAATAAAATAAAATAAATTCTTTAAAATAAAAATAAAAATAAAAATAAAATAAAGCACTGCCTCACATGCCCTGAAATTATTTATCTTTTGCCTTGATGTCCTTGTCACTGTATCTCTTACATCTTCAGCTTAGAGCTTACAATATAGTTGCAAAAAAGAGCAATACAGGTTGTATTAGGTCACAGTGAAGGAGAGAATCTTCAAATGAGAAGTGGTGATAGAATCCTAGGAGTCCTGCAGGAAGGTAAGTATCTAGCAGGGTCCAAGGTCAGGGATGCGGAGTCTTAGGACTGTAGCAACAGAGAACAAGAAGTCCCATCTCCCTGCTGCCCCTTGGGTCTCAGTGCCGATTCTTTTGTCTTAGTTGCACTGACTCCCTGTTTCTTTCTTAGTCCACATGGCAGAACCAGGCTACCAGCTGCTTTGGAACTTTGTGTGATACAGCAGATAAATGGGAGATTGGTACAGTGTTCCTAGTCGTAGCCCCAGAATTCCTGGGGAAGGGCCTTCACGGGCCAGACAGTCGTCACCTCTCCACTGTTGGACTGTGGTCTGCATAGAGTCCTGTTGCAGGCCTTTGATGCTCTCTGCTGCTGCCTGTGCAGGAGAGAGCAAGGAAAGGGAGCATGGGAAGCAGTAGTCCAGTGGGTCTGCACTGCTAGGCAGTGTAGGCATGAGGAGAGTCTGTGCCCGTGTAGCTTCTTGGTGTGTTGGTTATTGTTGTAGCAGGGGCAGAACGATGGACGCTAACTGTTGCTCCTGACCTACATTGCTTTTTCCTTAAATTCTGCTCATGTACCACTTGTATTTCCACAGCTATTTTCTCCTGTTGCTTCGTTTGCCAAGTTGACATGTGGGCTGCTGTTTTACTGTAGGGACTATAAGGTGGGGAATGGGTAGGCATTTCAATATTGCTATGTGACAGTTTACCACTCTTAACTAGATCTCATATAGTAACCATATTTATGAAACCCCAAATCAAAACATATGTCTTAATAACTTCTTCTTAACAGATGAACTTACTAAATTGCATCTTGTGATGCCTGTAGCAAACTGAAATTGACAAAGTAACATGAATCCAGATTGTCAAGCATGTTTATGTCCTGTTTAAAGGAAGATGTTGAAAGGCCTCATCTATAACAGCTAACTTTTTATAGTACTGTGCAGTGTGCCAGACATGGGGTTGGGCCCCGTATGTGCCTTTTATTATTTAATCCCCAAGATGGTCTTATACAGTATTTGTCTCTCTTTTTAAAAATGAGGAGACAGGTGCAGCTAAGAGCATTTAGGGGGGCAGTGCACCTTCGTTGAGAGGACTCCACCAGCCTTCTAGCCGACCACACTCCACTTACTATACCACTGCTCTGATTGGCTCTGTGGAAGTTATAAAAAGTCAGGCATGGAGGACCCATGGCAGTCACAGTGACTTGGATTTGCTTGTTTAGATGAAAAGCTAGCAAGTTAGCCAGCCAGGCAACAACAATGCAAGTTAAATAGGAGGCTAGACATCCTCCTGCTACTTTTTACCAGCTCTCAACACATTATTGGTGTTAGAAAACCAACAATGGCTAGAACTACGTACTCAGTATGCTTTGGAACGGTGTCAGCTTCCAGGTTTCCTAATAGGATCGTGGGAACAATTAAGGGAGATAACAGATACGAAGATGCTTTGTAGAGCTTTTAGGGGGTCACAGACTAGCAGTATGCACCAGGCAGGTGATGTAAGTGAGTGGAATGGCATGCTTTGGCTCTGTGTCTGAGACTGAAGTGGGAGAGGTAGGAATTATGGCAGCCTGAATAGTGTTTCCCTGCTTCTGGGCTCGCGAAAATTGTGCTCTGTGAGAATGTGAGCCCATTGTTTCCAGATCTCTGGATTTTTCTTTTTATTTTGTTTTATTTTATTTTATTTTTTTTCTTGTTTCAGAACCTTTGTTTGTTTATTCCCATGGCCGGCTCACCCTGCCCTGAGGGCAGGGCTGGCGCAGCATGTGGTGCCAGGGATCAAACCACGGTCCCTGCAGCCGCCTAAGCCTTCCTAAGCAGGCACTTTAGACCACTGAGCCATCCTGCCAGGCCCCCTCTGGATTTTTCTAAAACTGCTAGAAGTCCAGATGAAATTTTTCAGTTTTTAAAGTTAGCACAATTCTGTTTTAGATCCTGTAGGCCAGAAATGATATGGACTAGAGGCAGTTCTCTGTGCTATAAATATTAATTTCTTTTTAACATAATGATGGGAATTTATAATATTTATTAATAAGCTTTCTAGTAAGCAAAGGCACATATGTAAAAGAGGCTTCTCTCCCCTTAGACATGTCTGCCTCATTTTTGTCCATTGAAAGGTGAGTATGTTGAGAGGAGCATGTTGGTATGATCCAGCCTTTACCTAACCCAAGAGGAAAGTAAGTTTTTTAGTAGTTAGGAGTCAGACTACATCTTGATTTTTAGCTAAGAAAAAGTAGTGTCCCCAGAAGCCCAGAAAAGGTAAGCTAATGGTGCTTGTAGGGCAACACTTGGTACTGATGACAGAGGAAGTGCACTTGAGCCTTATGAATGCCCACTGTTGGGAACACGAGAGACTCAGAGACTGCGTGGCATGGGGCTCTCCAGTGTGGCAACTGCCCCATGGCTATGATGTGTAACGTTTGTGAATTTCCCATATTATTATGAAAGCTATTTCTGTGGGCAGTCTATCAGCTTTCCTGTTGCTAGGACAAAATACATGACACACACAGCTTAATGAGGAGAGGTTTATTTTAATAACATAACTAGGTCTGGCATTTTTTTATATTACATTTTGGGATCACTCATAAATGGTAGCTATAGAATGATCTAGAAACCATATTTTAAAGTAGCAGTAAGAATAATGTACTTTTCAAAATGGAAATGGTATGTGACCTTTTGTATTTGGAATCATATTGGTTTAAAAACTGCAAATGTAATAAATACTAGAATGTGCCTATGGTATATTTTCTGCTTTTTAAGTTAATGATGTTTTTTATATGGTAAAAATAAAATATTTGCCAGTGTTGTCATTCTTGATGTATGATTTATAATACATGCTTGTATGGCCAAGTCATATTGTTTCACCATTTAATTCTAGAGGTTGTTAGTTTCTTTCCCCTTGAATGGACAAGATAATTTACCTTGTTCTGAGAGCCTGTGGCAGAAAGCAATATCCTTTCAGTGCCAGTGATCATTTATTTGATGACCTAAAGTATATGAAATGTAACTAAAAACATGAAAGTAATCAAAAATAATGTTTAGAGTGCAAAATGCCTAATAACTGTGTTAAAATTTCCATACTTGTAGAAACACCCTTTAGACACCTGCTTATCTAATGTATTATAACATATTTCATTGCCGGTCTATGATCCATACTTTCTCACCTTTAAGGATCTCTGAGCTCAGGATTAGCAGCTGGTAACCATAGTAATTAATTGTGGAGGCTTAAGCGAGCTGGCTGGCAGGGCTGCTGTGGCCAGGTACCCTCTTTTTCTACAATACCAGCCTGGGCATTGTTCACATAGCAGAAAGGCAGAGCTGAGAGAGTTCAGCCTCTGGGGTCACTTTGGCTCATGCACTGTACGTCAGAGTAAGTCACAAGGCTCAGCCCAGCATGGAGAATGTGGGAGCGAACTCTACTTCTTGCTGGAAGGGTCAGTCCATTCTCCTTGCCAGAGAGCACACTGTGCATACTGAGATGGGAGAGACTTCTGAGGACAGATTGGCAAGCAGCCTACTGTGATATTACAGTGAACATCATAGGTTAATTTGTCTCTTTTCTGAACAAAATGTAAAATAATGCTATCTGATAATTGATGCCATGTTACCATTGATAAAATATAGTGTATGTATTAGATTTTACTTAAAGTAATAAAACATTTTCATAGAAATTAATATAATACTGACATGTAAGTGTGACAGTTCTATTCTGTTCTCCTCTCCAACTTCTCAGACCCTAGGCAGTGGTGGTGAGCCTATGACACCTGTGCTGCAATGAGCACCCAGAGTCCTCTCTGTCAGCAAGTGAGCCAAGAATTGGTTGGCAGTTGTTTTTTCTCAACTAAACTTCTCAGTATTCAGTCTGCTTGCTCTGCTTGCACTTTGCCATAAACTAGTAGGCTTTGAGTCACAGTGTGGGCCCTCAGTCTCTAGAAGGCTCATCATCACTGAGGCATAGCTGCTTGGCTTGTACGTGTTGTTAGGCACCCAGGGGTGCCTGCATCCTAATCCCCAGAGTTTGCAAATTTGTTACTTTATATGGTAAAAGGGCTTTTGCAGATGCAATTAAATTAAGAATCTTGAAATGAGAATATTTTCCTGGACTATTGGGATGGATCTAATGTAGTCAGGAGGCTATTAGACAGGCAGGAGAATTGGGGTCAGAGAAGACAAGGCAATGTGTAGATAAGAGCTGAGATTAAAGCAGTGGGTCCACAAGGCCAGAAATCCCAGTAGCCTTTAGAAGCTGGAGAAGTGGGGAATCATACTCTCTTGGGGCCTCCACAAGGAACCAGCTCCGTGGACACCTTGATTTCTTGAACTTTCAGACCTGTAAGATAGTCACTTTGTGGGGGTTTTTTGTTTTGTTTTGTTTTTTGTCTTTTTGAGGCAGCATCTCACTATGCAGTTCAGGCTGGCCTTGAGCTCACTTTTGTAGCCCAGACTGGTCTCGAACTCGCACCAATCCTCCTGCCTCAGCCTCCCGAGTGCTGGGATTACAGGCGTGCGCCACCACGCCTGGCTCTTTGTGTTGTTTTGAGTCACTAAGTTTACGACAGTCTGTTGCTGCAGAAAGTAATGTATTTGCTAGATTAATTCTTTACTTTAAAAACAACACACAGTTATTGGCTGCAGATTCAAGCAGAATTGAAGGATGGCAAATCCTTTAATAGTCACAATCATGCTTTCACTTTTGTATAAATAAGATCAATCAGATATGCACATTTAAATTTGCAGCTTAGTTATTAAATATATTTTTCTTATCAGAGTGAATTGATCAACCTCATTCAATACCATCATGTACTTTACCATTCTTGTACTCTGGGACATTTGCTTTTCAGATTTTTCTGTTTCTTTTTTTTCCCCTTTCCTCTATGATAAACAATGCAGAAATAAACTCATAAAAATATTGACTACCATCTACACACATAACTGCAGGGAGTGGAGTTGCTGCATGCCCAGTGCTGGCACTTGGACGTTCTGCAGTGAGAAGGAGAAGGAGAGATGTGTCTTCCTGGGCAGTTGATTGCTCATTTAATTATGTTTAAAATTGTGAAATACACAGAAATGTACATAGAACATAAATGTGTAGTTAATGCACTGTTCAAAGTTGGAGACTCATCACTGTTTATGTGTAGAGGTTGAACACTGTTGTCACCCCAGGACTTGTGTGCTGTCTCCTGATCCTGTACCCTAAAAGGGAAAAGCTAGTCTGAGTAACCACCCCATCCTCGTGCTGGGGGTTGAACCCAAGGCCTTTGCACTCAGCTATATCCCAGCCCCTTTTTACTTGTTTTTTTTTTCTTTTTCTTTTTGAGACAGGGTATTGCTATGCAGTTCAGGCTGGCCTTGAGCTCACTTTTGTAGCCCAGGCTAGTCTTGAACTAGCACCAATCCTCCTGCCTCAGCCTCCCGAGTGCTGGGATTACAGGTGTGCACCATCATGCCCGGCTCCTTTTTACTTTTTGATTGTTAAATAGAGCCTCACTAAGTCACTGGATACTCAGGCTGGGTCCAAACCTGACTATCCTGCCTCCACCTTGCAGAGTGCTGGCCTTCTAGGCATGTACCACTATGCCAAGTTTCTTCTTTTTTTTTTTTTTTTTCCCTCATCGGTACCATAGGTAAAACTTTTTTTTTTTTGTCTTTCTTAGACAGGGTCTCGCTATGCTGTTCAGGCTGGACTTGAGCTCACTTTTGTAGCCCAGGCTGGTCTAGAACTTGCACTGATCCTCCTGCCTCAGTCTCCCAAGTTCTGGGATTACAGGCGTGAGCCACCATGCCCAGTAAAATTCTTACTAAATTACAACACCTGGCATCTTAACCCTCAAAAGATTAGAAGCTGGGCATGGTGGCTCACACCTGTAATCCCAGTACTTGGGAGGCTGAGGCAGGAGGATTGGTGGGAGTTCAAGCCCAGCCTGGGCTACAAAAGTGAGCTCAAGGCCAGCCTGAACTGCATAGTGAGACCCTGTCTCAAAAAGGCAAAAAAAAAAAAAAAAAAAAAAAAAAAAAAAAAAAAAAAAAAAAAGATTAGAATTTGTTAAAAGAGATAATTAAGATTGTCATAGTAATACAGTAACATTCAGTAGTTGACAGTTGGCCTTTGAAAAACTATAGAAAATGTATATGCAAACTAAAAACATTTGGAACATACATTAACTCTGTATATAGCTCCTAGGACACCTATGTTTAAGGCATCAGGGATAACAGGTAAGCTTATACTTAAAAAGGAAAATATTTCAGAAAGAATACCATAAAAATAATTAAATGGCTGAAGATGTAGCCCAGTGGTAAAGCTCTTAGCTAACATCATGAGGCTCCAAGCTCAATCGCTAGCACCCCCAAGCCCATGTAGTGTTAGGCAGAATCTGCCTGTACCTTGAAAATTCACTCAGGTTTCATCAGTCTGCTGAGGCATCAAATATGTATGCATCCATTATCTGGTACATTAAGCAACCCAATCTTCATCTTTAAAAGTTAAATTGAGTCTAAGAGACATTCCTAGGAGATTTGGTTTAGACCAACCATAAAGGGCTAGTTGGTACTCAAGTCTGTTCTGTAACCATCCCAAAGGTGTCCTTTGTAATCAGTGCTGATTGGTTAAAGGTGGAATTGAGTTCTAGATGCATATAGTTCTTGCCATATAAAAACTTATACTCAGATCCAGAGATTAGCACTCTTGCGGTATTAAGGAGTCCCTCTACAAGGAAGTCGTGGCTTGGTTCTGAATTTGAGGTGGTGAATGCATGTGGTGCTGGAGATGCAAAGAGGTTCAGGAAGGCCGCAGGCTGAGAGCTGAGCATGCCTGCTGAGTTGAGCTCAGAGTTATATCATGGTTGCTGTTCTGTCCCAAACTTGGTGAGTCCTCCTTAGCTTAGTAGTCAGCTATCTAATTTCTTCAACTGGTGCTTTGTTGTAGCTTTTGTTCAGTTGAGGTTCTTCCTATGTTTCCCAGACTGGTGTTGACTCCTGGTCTCAAGGGATCTTCCTGCTTCAGCTTCCCAAGAACCTGCGCTTTAGTTGATATCACCATGCCCACTCAGGTCATTGGTGGTTTTTCTGAATGCAGATTGCAGGGATCTTCTAAGTACAAAAAAGGGTTTTTTTACTTTGATTTTGAAAAAAAAAAATTTATTACTTTTAATAAGAACACAAAATTTTTTTTAAGAATTTTTTTATTTTATTTTGTTTTTCTTGTTTCAGAACTTTTGTTTGTTTGTTTATTTATTTTTATGGCCAGCTCAGCCTGCCCTAAGGGCAGGGCTGGCGCAGCGTGTGGTGCCGGGGATCGAACCTCAGTCCCTGCAGCTGCCTAAGCTTTCCTAAGCAGGTGCTTTAGACCCACTGAGCCATCCTGCCAGGCCTCAAGAACACAAAATTTTAAAATTGAAGGTTTAAGAAAGAGTTGTAAGTTTGCCATTTGAGTACCATTCAATGGGCTGTGCACACCAGTGGGAGCAGAGGGAGGAATAACTACACAAAGTGATCTCATTCACACTGTCTTTAACAAAGTAATATGTTGTCTTAGTTACTTTTTACTTGTTGCTGGGACAAATGCCTGACACTCAAAATGAAGGAAGGAAAGGTTTATTTAGCTCACAGTTTGTGGAGGTTTCAATCCATATTCAGCTGGCCCAAGGCTGAGTGGATCAGGGCAGAGAGCATCCAGTTCATGGGTGGAACAGCAAAAAATGGTGACAGAGGCAGCCAACCAAACAGGGCAGCAGAGCGACAGCCTGAGTCTATCTCTGTCTCTCCTTATAATTCATTCAGGCTCTCTGCCTCAGCCTATCCGCCTTAGACCTTACCCATAATCCCAGGAGTACTCAAACCCATAATCTCATCAGTACTAAAAAACACATAATCCCAGGGATCATGAATCAAGTCTCAGACTCTATAAGTCCCTGCCTCATGATTGCATGAGGCTTTGGGGGGACAGCTAGACATAAACCATAACATATGTTATACGTTTATTTTATGAAATAGTAAAAAAAAATTCTGTTAACTAGAACCCAGATAATGAATGCTTATGTATATAAACTTTATTCTCATTTTTAATATGTGTGATGCTTGTATTGCTGGACTGTATTTTTTTATACATGAAAAATGAAGCAGTAAAACCCTTTTTATATCCAGAATGTTGCTTGTTTTGGTAAGGATTGATGTGAATAGAACATTTACCTGTAAAATTACCAGGTAAAAGTATGTCAGTTCTGTCTAGCAAGGGATGCCGATTGTGGCAAGCAGCCATTGTGTTTTTTTCTTTTTTTTTTGCGGGACTGGGGTTGGAACTCATGACCTTGCACTTGCCAGTCAGGCACTTATGCCATGGAGCTATCTCTCTAGTGCCTTGCCATTGTGTTTTCTTCTTGTGACTAATTCTCTAGCTGTCTGCATTTTGTGCATACATCATCTTTAAGACCGCAGATACCAACAGTGTTTCAGTTCTGCCCTTCCCAGGTGTCATTTTCAGGCGTGATTGCTCAAATGTGGCTCTCCTCTTGCTTTAGCCTTGAATCGTGGGAAAGAGAACATCGGAATCTGCTTAACTCACCCTGTGCTCTGTGGGCGAGCAGCTGACAATTTTTTTTTCCTTTAGATTCATGATTTTTTTTTTTTGGAGTGGTATGGACAAGTAAACAAAAACCTAAGTTATTATGAAATTTAAAATTATCTGTGTTCTGCTAATGTGAGTGCGACTTGTGTTGATGATTAAGAGTGCTTGTGTTCAAAAGCAGTTATATATTGGCGCTGACAAGATGCTTCAGTGGTCTAAAGCACCTGCTTAGGCAAGGTTTAGGCAACCATAGGGACTATGGTTCTATCCCCAGCACCACATGCTGCACCAGCCCCACCCCAAAGGCATTCTGAGCCAGCCATAAA
>PVJA010052607.1:0-12325 GCA_004027025.1 Myocastor coypus
AGGGTCTCACTATGTGGTTCAGGCTGGCCTTGAGCTCACTTTTGTAACCCAGGCTGATCTTGAACTCACACTCATCCTCCTGCCTCAGCCTCACAAATGCTGGGATCACAGGCGTCTGCCACCATGTCCGGCTGAATTCTTCTAATTTTGTGTGGTGACAGTCTGTATCATTTCAAAAATTTTTTTATTATTTTATTCTTTTTAAAGATAAAGTATTAAGCAACAAAAAAGAGTTTTGAATGTTTTCATCATAAAGACATAGTAAATATCTGTGGAAGTTTATATTCTTAATTTAATTTTGATATTATTATAAAACATCACTTGATGCTCTGCATATATGTAGAGTTTTCATGTTAATGGAAGACATATATAACTGTTATTGCTGATTAATAATTGAGCTATCTTGAGCCAGGTAGGTAGCTCAGTTTTATAAATACCTCCCTGGCATGCACAAGGAGTCAGGTTCTGCATGCTGTGCCAGACCCGTGCTGTACTAACCCCTCAAACGTGACATGGTGGCACACGCATGCCTGTAATTACACTTCTGGGAAGGCTGATATAAGACAAATGCCAAGAGTCCAAGCTGTGTAGAGAGATCCTGTACCCAATAAAAATAAATCTTTAAAAAATAATGTAGATATCTCTTAACTCAATATATCGTGAAAATTGTATTCAAGAGCTGTTACAAGGCACAAAACTAATCTGAGTGATCATAATTAGTGAAAAAAATAAGACAGCACACATTGTAGAAAGTTATTGTTTATGGAAATGATATATAATAAGTTAAAATAAAGGAAACTAATTTAATGTAGGGATATGAAACCATAGTCATAATATTTGTCTATGACAAATCATAGAGAGCATCCCATAAGTACCACACAAGTACTGAACCTTAAAAACTCTTAGGAAAAATCAACATAGAACCTATAAACATAAATCCATTACAATTATACCAGACATATCAATACAAAACTTTAAGGTTAAAAGGATCTGGAGGTGAAACATTTAACGCACTAAAATAACTTACAGCCAAGTTAATATATCTTGCAAAACTATTTTTCTTTTTTTTTTGTCTTTTTGAGACAGGGTCTCGCTATGCAGTTGAGGCTGGTCCTGTGTTCACTTTTGTAGCCCAGGCTGGTCTCGAGCTCGCACCAATCCTCCTGCCTCAGCCTCCCAAGTGCTGGGATTACAGGCATGAGCCACCATGCCTGGCCTATTTTTCAAAATTGATGGCAAATTAAATTATTTCTTGGAAAGAAGTACTCGTATGGAAATGCATGACTACTAAACCAGCTCAACAAACATTTCTCAAGGATACCATAGAGACAAGGAGCAAAAAAAATTAGGACTTGCAGATTCAAAGACTCAGTCAAGCAATGCACATCTGTGAGGAATATACTTTTCAGATAAAGAAATAAAAATGGCAAATAAATATACAAAAATGTTGAATATCATTGGTCATTAGAGAAATGCAAATTATATCAACATTCGGTTCCATTTCACTCCAGGAAAACTGGCTGTCATTAAGAAGTCACAGAAAAAGAAATTCTGGAGTGCCTGTGGGGGAAAAGGGACCATTCTTTACTGTTGTTAGCAGTGCAGCTTGGTACAACCACTATGGAAATTAGTGTGCAGACTCCACAGAAAGCTAACTGTTCTCTTCCTCGGTATTTTTCCAGAAGACCTGAAAATCATCATACCAGAGTGACTTATGTGTACTCACATATATAGCAACACAATTTGTCATAGCTAAATCTTGAAATCAATGCAAATGGCCATCAACTGAGAAATGGATAAAGAAGATGTAGTATTTTTACACAGTTCAAAAACTACATTATAATACCAGTAGAATGCACTAGAACATATGGGACACCATGAAATCATTGGTAAGAGTAGTCAATATCCATATCAGAAAAACTTAGTAAACTCCAAAAGTTAGCCTAAAGGTCAACATCAAAATCCTTGGAAAATGAGGAAAACCTGTGGTCTCATTTATAATAAATCCACAGTGTAAGTAAAGAGAAAAATAAAAGACAGATAATGTGAAGTAGAGAGATCTTTTCAAATGGAAATAGATTAAAAATGGAGGGCTGGGGAGATAGCTCACCCGTCTAAGCCTCTGCTTGACAAGCACAAGGAATGGGGTTTGATTGCTGATACTACATGCCTGGCACCATGTTGGCCACTGAAACCAGGCATGGTGGTGGATGCATGTAATACAGGTGTTGGGGAGGCTGAGACAGGAGGATCACTATGAATCTGGGCTGAGTAGTAAGACTCTATATCTAGTATCTCTATCTATCTATCTATCTATCTATCTATCTACCTATCTATCTATCTATCTATCATAAGCTATACAATCAAAATAGCAAGTCCCATGTTTATATGTGAAAAAAATATATGTAAACTTTATTTAAAATAATTTACAGTGGCATAAAAATACTTAGAAAAAAATGTAACCAGGAAGAAAGAAAAAAGGTAATAAAAGATAATATGAGATAAGGAAAAAAATACCATAGAATTGTACCGCTACCATTTTATAAATGGTTAAGTTCCTAAATTTCTATGTAACAATGTGCAATTGTTTCTTTTTCACATTCTACAGGATCTAAGGTTTAGAATATCAACAATTAATGGAAAATGTCTATTTCTTGTTATGTCTAAGGCGTTTGATATTCAGAAAGTTGGTGATGTTAAGCTCAGATACCTTTGTTATAGGGAATAATATCATTAAGCTTCTCTTCTGGAGGTTTAATAACTTAAGTTGGAAAATCAAATAATTAGAGAAAAAGAAGGGATACAGGAAGAGCCAGTATTTTGATTCTAGCCCTTCAAGGTCAAGGAGGACACAGGACATAAACAAAATTGTGCTGTAATAGCCTATAACTCAGAGGAGTCCACATTTCCTGTTCAAGGAGATTTTGGGACCACAGAGGAAAGGGACTGATGATGTATAGTGTGCCTAAGGAGAGTCACTTAGAGAGAGAACATTCTCTCAGGCTTTCATAGAGAGCACACTGATCAAGCATTGGCCTTGATTCATCCAGATGACTGACACTGACCAAAGTTCTGCAAATCACTGTACATGGGGACAGTGTACATACAACAGTTGTACACTGTTGTATACAATAGTTACATATTCTTTGTAACATAGGTCTTCCTTTATCTTGGTCTTAACTATCCAGCAGAAAAACCTAACCTTGAAGTATAGATCTAGCCATTTTTTTTGTGTGGTACCAGGGATTGAACTCAGGACCCAGTGCTTGCCAGGAAAGCCATTATTCTACTGAGCTATCTTCCGCAGCCCTAACCCTGAAGTATAGAAAGGAAAGCCATATTAATATGCTGGGTAGTAAAAGGCTCAAACTAATAGCTTAAAATAATGCCAAATGAGCTGATATTCTACTACTGCTATAGACTATTGGACTACGCATAGAGCTACTTTCTCTTTGTACAATGAAAAGAAAGATCTGTGCTAATGATATTTAAGCAAGAAACCATGTCTGCATATTGTACTCTGAACAACTACGACAAAGAGAACAATATTCAATGTATTAATTATTGTATCTGGCCTTCTAATCTACTGTGAATCTATCTTATTGCTATTGCTTTCACATTAATATTAATAAAAATAAATTTTAAAAAATGTAACCAGTAGACTGGCTATAAATCATTAAATACATCAAAATTACAACGACTTTGACTTATCTTTTTCCATATACTAAGTTGATTAATTACCAATAAAATGGAAACTTTGGTTGCATGTGCACTAATTGTTTTTGATTTGGTGACAGGAATAAAACATTTTGAACTCACTAAGGAAAAACTTTCGTTTTTCAAAAATAACAACAGAATTACTATATAAACCAGTAATTCCACTTCTGGGAATATATACAAAAGAACCAAAAACAGGAACTTAAAAATTTAAACAGATATTTAAAGCCATGTTTATAGCAGCTTTATTCACAGTACTGAAACACTGCAATGATTCCAAGTGTCTAAGTATAAAAGAACAGATAAATAATGTGATATAAATCCACAAACATTACTAATC
Source organism: Myocastor coypus (assembly GCA_004027025.1). Classification (NCBI taxonomy): domain Eukaryota; kingdom Metazoa; phylum Chordata; class Mammalia; order Rodentia; family Myocastoridae; genus Myocastor; species Myocastor coypus. The sequence goes on from PVJA010052607.1 coordinate 4,058, forward strand.
ATGTAAAAGAAGAGAACTTTGAGCAATGACTAAATAGCAATGAACCGTGATGACATTATGCTATGTGACATAGTCCACTCACCAAAAGACAGATGCTCTGATTTCATTCATATACTGTACTATTTAGAATAGTAAAATTCATCAAGGCAGAAAGTACAACTGGGTTTGCTACAGGTTATTAGAGGGGGAAGTAGGAGTTGTTGTTTATGTTATTTATACAGTTGCAGTCTGACATGGTAAATATTTTTTGAGAGATTTGTTACACAGCATTGAATATATACTTGAAACTACCAACCTTTTTTTTTTTTGTCTTTTTGAGACAGGGTCTCGCTATGCAGTTGAGGCTGGCCTTGAGCTCACTTTTGTAGCCCAGGCTGGTCTCGAACTCGCACCGATCCTCCTGCCTCAGCCTCCCGAGTGCTGGGATTACAGGCGTGAGCCACCACGCCCGGCTCTACCAACCTTTATAATTAATATAATTCAGTATTTTTCAATGTTTTATGTTATCTGTGAGTTTTATTGTTTTTTGGTTATATGTGTTCTACCTATTTATGATAAGGTGGACTCAGAGATACAATGACGAGATTTGTGAATTCCAGAACATTATTACTTTTCTTTTGATACAAGAACCTTGTACATTCCAGGCAGTGCCTATGCCACTGAACTACTTCTTGGGCCCACATTACTGTGTTTGAATTTAGAGGGATACTATAAACCTTGAAAAGATGGAAAAGACAAGGATTCAGATCCTTCTGTATGTATGTCCTTCTATAAGAAACACAGGCTTGAGATAGCTTGGCGGCTTAAGTCCCTGCCTGGCAAGCACAAGGTCCTAAGTTTGATCCATGGTACAAAAGAAAAAAAAAAAGAAAGAAAAAGAATTGATAAGCATCAGTGAGATAACTCAGGGGACTTAGTGCCTATTTAGGCAAGTGTAGGGGCAGGGGTTTGATTCGTGGAACTACATGCTACACTGACCCCGTCTCTGGGTGCACTGAGCCAGCAATGGAGTCTCGGTATAGTGGTGCATGTCTGTATTCCCAGTACTGGGGAAACTGAAAACAGAAGGATCAGTCCAAGTTTGAGTGAGACGTTATAGCAAATACATAAATGTAAAAATATGCAGCTCTCCCATCACTTTTTATTTATCTTTATTTTTCTGGCTCCTCTCCAACCACTTTTATTTTAGTGAAGTGGCATTCATTTCAATATTTTGAGAACTGTAATACAATAAATGTAAGTTACCTTATGAAAGACAAAACAAAATTCTAACATAGCACTATTATCTAATCATGAGGTTGAATTCACAGGTACATACCCAAAATAATTCAAAGTAGAAATCTGGACATTGAAACATAAGACACTGTCAGGAGGGCTGGGGAGATGGCTCAGCGGTCTAAGGTGCCTACTTAAGCAAGCTTAGGTAACCACAGGGACCACGATTTGATCCCTGGCAGCACATGCTCTGCCAGCCCCCTCCCAGGGCAGGCTGAGCTGGCCACAATATAAAAAATATTTAAAACGCCCAAACATTTGACATAGTAGAAAGAACATATATGTCCACTGAGAGACTCACATATGAGCAAAAGGTTTGGTATTCACACAGTGGACTATTTCTCAACCATGAAATACAATGAACGTTGTATAGGTCACTCTATAACTTGATTATTTATTTATTTATTTATTTATTTATTTGTTTGTTTGTTATTATTATTTTTTAAATTAAGTTTTATGGCCAGCTCAGCCTGCCCTGAGGGCAGGGCTGGTGCAGCATGTGGTCCCTGCGATCGAACCGCTGTCCCTGCAGCCGCCTAAGCTTTCCTAAGCAGGCGCTTTAGACCACTGATCCATCCTGCCGGGCCTAGTGTGCATTTAATAGGCAAACAAATTAAATAATTACAAAGAGAAAAACTAACTCATGAAAGCTGATGAAATAACTAATCAAACAGGATATTAAAAAACAAAAGAATCATCAATGGTGGGCCAGGGAGATAGCTCAGGGGCAAAAGTGCCTGCCTGGCAAGTGCAAGGTCCTGAGTTTGATCCCTGGCTCCACACAAACAAACAAACAAACAAACAAACAAACAAAACAATAAAAGGATCATGAATGGTTAGCACAAATGTTTACAGTGAAAAATGCATGTTGATGCCTCACTTCAGTGTGAGTGAGAAATGTTTGCACTTACAGTGGCTGAAAATTGAGAAATAGAGCATAGGTTTAAGAACATGAAAGGAATTAATAGAGCTGTACGTTACTAATATCAATCAGATAGTTTCTTACAATTTATGGTAAAGAATAGAGTGTCATAGACATGAACTTATTATTATCAATTGGAAAGCTGTGAAAGGGAGTGAGAGTATCATCAGGCTGTTAGAAACTCATGGGAAAAAAAGCTGAAGTAAATTTTTGATAGGTCCATAGTTTTGTATAATCTCATTTAAGATCTAAAGCAACTCTAAGAAGAAATTTCTTTAATGATTAGTTTTATAGAGAAAAAAAATCCAAGGGTTAAATTATTCACTTAAGATCAGAGATCAAGGGCCCAGGGGGATGGCTCAGTGGTCTAAAGCACCTGCTTGGGAAGGCTTGGGCGGCTTCAGGGACCGCAGTTCAATCCCCGACACCACATGCTGCACCAGCCCTGCCCTCGGGGCGGGCTGAACCGGCCATAAAAATGAGTGAATAAACAAATAAAGGTTCTGAAACAAGAAAAAAAAAAGATCAGAGATCAAAGGTCAGCCAGATAGCTCAGTGGACTAAAACGCCTACTTAGGCAGACACTGCAGCCAGGGTTTGATCCCCAGCATGCTGGGCTGTCCCCACTCCTGTGGGACGCTGAGGTGGCGATTGAGACTCAGGGTGGTGTTGAGCACCTGTAATCTCAGTGCTTGGGAGGCTGAACACAGGCAGTTCACTATGAGGCCAATTACATTGTGAGACACTGTAGATCCTGTACTAAATACAGAAAAAAAGACCAGAGATCAAGTGCATGGATAAGGCATGAGCTGAGTGTTTTATTTTAATTTATTTATTTATTCTTCTATGAAAATAATTGATAACTCTGTATTGTAAAGTCAATACAGATTCTCAGGAAGTTACAAGGACAATACAAAGAGGCCCAGTACCTATCACTCAGCTTTTTTTCAGCATTAAAACTTGATTATGGCGCAATGTCAAAACTAAGAAACCCATATGGAAAATGTATGTGTGAAGATTTTTCCAATTCTGTGTGTCCATTTGCGTAACCGGCAACATAATGAAGATATGCAGCTATCCTGTCACGAAGAAAATCTTCCTCTCACCTTCCTATAGTCACATTTTTATTTCTCCGAATTGTGGCTCCCAATAACGTGTTTTGAAAGAGTCTCATTTTTATTTCTTTCTTATTAAAACAAAATTGAAAAAATTCTCTAATATTTTCTAAATGCTGGAGAATTGACTCATGGTAGTTGGTGCTTCAGAGCTGAGTGTCTTAAATAAAAATTTGTGGTCTTTTTGTCGTGTAATGTTTCATCAACCTAAACTGTATGAAAAAAGTTATATGATCTGAAAACATAAATTTTGAAGCATTAGGGAGTGCTATGTAATTTTTATACTCAAACACTCTGAGTTGAAAGTAACATAAATCTTCTGTAGAGGTTGGACTAGAAATCTGAAATTTGAGCTGACACTCGCCTATGATCCCAGGACCATGGGAGCCTCACGTAGGAAGATCCCTATCTCAGTTTGGGCAATTCAGTGACTTAGTGAGACCCTGTTTCTAAAAGAAAAAAATACTTGATTTTGCATGCATTTGAATGACTGCAATCATGACAATAAATTAAACCACAAGAGAAAAAAGAGCCAAAAATAAAACTTTGACTATCCTCACATTTAACAAAGTGAAGGATCAATGCATGTACAGCAAAAAAGAAAAACAGAGATACAGAGTCAGGAACGGAAATGAACAGGAGACAAACTCAGTTTGGGAAGACATACAGATCAACACAAACAAAAAACATTTGATTAGAGGAACAAGACTTCATTCATGTGAGTGCATATACTCAATCCCTATTATCACAGATTCCACCATTTTAAATATAATGGACATTTCAGTATATGTACTTAGAAATATTGATTCAAATTAGTGTTTTCACATATTTTATTAGCTACAATGTTAATGTGTGGGAAAATGTGTAAAAACTTGTCCACTAACTCTTGAACTGTATCTCCAGTGGAGCAAAAATATTTCTAAAAATAATCTTTGGCATCTTAACTTTCTTATGAGTCCACACTTAATGCAAGCAGTTTCTTTTTTAATTAATTAATTAATTTTTTTGCAAAAGACAATATAGCTATTATATTTTACCATACTGTGAACATTAAATAATATACATTTTATATTATCATTAGTATTTATGCTAAAAACACTATAATAGGAAAGAAGTGATTGCAAATTGTGCTATCAGAGTTCACTTCCTTTTTATCAAAGTTTTAAAAATGCATTCACAAGTTTTTTTTTAAAATGTATTCACAAGTTATTTCAATGTTATTCTAACTTTAGACTCTGCCTAAGAGATACTTTATACTTAAATTGATAATAAGCATATACCTAAGCAGAAACCTTTATAATTACCCTACATACAGAACTGAGCCCTGAATTTTAATAATACAGTTTACTTGATGAATACGCACATATATTTTCTAGCTATATCTCATGTTTGATCCTAACAATACCACCAAGTGCAGTGAACACACCAAATACCTCAATCTTGGTTTCTAATACAGTTTTTCCCAAGGAAAGAACAAAGATTTCTTTGAGAAATGGCTGCTATATAGAAGATGAACTTATAAAAGAGCACCTTATAGTGAAAGAACGTAAGGAAATAATTAAAATAATACCCAAATAGTTGAATATGTTAAAAGGATACAGCAGTCAATCATGAAACTCCTAACAACCAAATCTAGAACAACTGAAGAAACAGAATGATTCAAGTATCTGGTTATAAACCAAAGTATAAACTAAAACTCCATGAGTTGGTAGTATATGATATTTCTGATATCTGAAATTTGTAGTGACAAGCTATTAATTACAGCTAAAGTTAAATTTTTTGTTAAATCTTACTTTGTGAGAAACAGAATTTGCATATGCTAATATAATTCACTAAGTATGGAGGGAACCACATTGGTTCAATCTATAATGCAACTATGAAGATAGGTTAGTCCAATCAAAGTTTAATAATTAGTATTTCATTATCACTACAATACTGTTAATGAAATTTTTCAAAGATCTTTTAAAGTTTAAGAAGATTTGGAGAGAGATTATTGAGTGAACTGAGAAAGTAATATCACCTTGGACCAATTATCCCCAAAAGTACCTGTGTTAGGAATATGAGAACTTAAATTAGATCCTAGCTTATGGTTAGGAAATGATGATTGAAAGCAAAAAAGATAACGAATAATATATTGATATATGTTCATGCAAATATCAAATATTTAGACTTTTAAAGACGTTAAGCTTGTCTGTTTCTGTGGGCATTAACATTCTTTTTAAAATTTTTTTATTTTTTATTTTTTTTTCCGGGACCAGTGTTTGAACAAACAAATTGTGCAACGGAGCTATCTCCGTATCCTCTTGGGCATTAAAATTCTACTATGTGTGATATTGAAAATAAATGTAAATAATTTTTGCTATTGTAAATGCAACAGGCACATTTTCCTAAAAGGTCAAAAATAAAAAGTAGAAACATGTAGCTTCTTCTTGAGCTTGACATATTGAATGCAACATTATAGGACTCTCAGAATAAACATTTGTTAAATATTTCTGATAGGTAGTTAGTTCTTCATACTCCATTAGCTATAGAGATATTTGAGAAAGACAAATTTATACTTATTTTTCAACCAGGACTGAAAACTTTATGCATAAAGCAATAACTGATATTCATAGGAATCAAAAAGAGCATAGTATTTTCAATTCCATGCTTGAATACATAGTAGTTATTACTAGGGTAAAGCATTTATTTTGTAAAATATATAGTAATAATTTTTTGTTTTTCAGAACTGGGGTTCAAACTCACGATCTTGCACTTGCCATGCAGGCACTTGTGCCATTGAGCTATTTCCCTAGCCCTATCACTTTTTTTTTCATTACTGGAAGATGAGGCAGAAGTAAGCATCTGGGGCCCAGTGGGATGGCTCAGTGGTCTAAAGTGCCTGCTTGGGAAAGCTTGGGTGGCTTCGGGGACCACAGTTCAATTCCCGGCACCACATGCTGTTCCAGCCCTGCCCTCGGGGTGGGCTGAGCCGGCCATAAAAATGAGTGAATAAACAAACAAAGGTTCAGAAACAAGAAAAAAATAAATAAATAAAATTAGAAAAAAGAAATAAGCATCAAACAGTTCAGATTAGAGAAAAGAAATTTAATCTATCATAATCAATTGTGTTGCTTTTACAAGTTTATGTGCCTAAATTTCCACTAGGTATATATATACACATAAGGAAAATACTTGTAGTTTTTTTTTAAATGATGTGATAAACCATATTCCTATTATTGATTTTCATTCAGATTGCACACACATCATTCTGATGAAATGAATACCCTCAAGTCGGAGGAGCACTTCCATGCTTTGAACCATGCAGAGCAAACTCTTTGTAGAATGGAGAACTACTTGAAAGAGAAACAACTCTGTGATGTGTTACTCATTGCTGGACATCTTCGAATTCCAGCTCACCGGTAAGTATTGTTACACAGAGAGAATATTTGGAAAGTAGAATAAGTATGGATGAGGTAAAATATATATGATCCAGTTTCTGTTCCTTACTTAGATAAGCCAAATTTTGCAGAAATTGGTAAGGCAATGCTAAGTCACCAAAAAAAAGATAAAATTTATTTAATCTTTCTAATTTCATTGTATTTTACTGAATTATGAAAATTTTAAACAGAAAGCAGACAGTGCAATTACATATATTTAGTGAATTCATTTTATACTTTCAGTGAGATTGCGGACTTATGTAAATACTCATGAATCATTCCTCTTTCTAGGTTGGTTGTTAGTGCAGTGTCTGATTACTTTGCTGCCATGTTTACTAATGATGTGCTTGCAGCAAACCAAGAAGAGATCAGGATGGAAGGAATAGATCCACATGCACTTCATTCTTTGGTGCAGTATGCTTACACAGGTATGTGCTTGATATTTATGAAGCCATAGATATAGTGCTTCATAAAGCATACATCCGTATTTTCAACCTATAGGTGAGAAAAATAAAAGATGATTAAATATGTAGCTATATTAAGAGTATAAGAAAACAGAGCAATGATTTCAGCTCAATAGAATAAAAGAACAAGATGTAAATAATATTCTGTAAAATATTTTTTGCCATGGCGTAGAGAACTATTGAACATAAAAATGTAAGAATGTATCAATATTGAATAAGGTGGGGATATTCTTGTTTTTCACACAGTGAAAGTGCAATTTTTAATTTTACAATACAGAGTTAGTCTTTTCCTTTAGTATAGTGAGGTCATACTCATGCAACCTATATATCATTTGTATTGACTCTTTCTTTCTCATTGATTCCCGTTAATCTCACATTGTTCATTTTTGCATCGTCTTGAAGATGATGAATTATTTTTTCCTACATTCTGGTTGTTTTTAAAAGATCCTTTCTTACTCTTTCACTGGCTGCAACTGTGTCTTCAAGGTTGGAAACTCTATCTTCATTTTCGTTCATTCGGCTCTGCCAACTTGTGATCGAGATTTTATTTTCTTGTATATCTCTTTGAAACTCTTTCATGCGATCTATGTCTTTCCTATATTGCTCTGTCAGGGATTCCATCATTTTTCTATTCTCCTCTAATTTTTTATCGATGTCTTCTTTAATAGTATTGAAGTCTGTCATTATGGTTATCCTTTCTCTCTCTAATACAGAGATTATTTCTGTTCTGTTCTCCTTTCTACTTTTGTGTAGTTGTTCCGCTACTTGGGATGCTACTGATTTAGGCAAGTCTTTGTCAACTTTAGATATTATTTGTACTCTGATGTCCTCTGTACGTTTCTCCAGCCGTTTTTCCACGTCATGTATTTCTTTATTTACTTCAGATGTTATCTCTGATCTCAGTTGCTCTATAAGTTTCTGCACTTGTGTGTCTGCCTCAGATGCTACCAATTCAGAGGTTTCATCTGTATGGTTCCTATTTTCTTCCATGATAGTGTCTTCTGTATTTGGTTTGGGTGGGCACGGGCCCTGAGATTGCATCCTACTCCTTGTTGTTATCATTTTGTATGGAA
>PVJA010052608.1:0-12322 GCA_004027025.1 Myocastor coypus
ATTACCCTATCATAAAGTCTATCTTCCCAATGCTGCCATTAAACTCTCCGTTTTCCTGTTAAGAAAAGATTTATAAGGACATATGCTGTGGCCTTAGTGTTTCTTCCACAGCACCTGTATATGCTAGAATCCTGGTCATGCAAGTAGCAACCTTGAGAGACAGGGAAAAGTTTAAGGAGGTGGCTCTGAATCGAGGGAATCCCATCTGAGAGGGGATTAATGGTAGGCTCAAAGAGGATTAATTCTTAAGAAAAGGTGCAGCTACTTTAACAAGGCTAACACCTCCCTCAGCCCCTCAACCACACGTGCGGCTCAGCATTCGTACAGGTGTTCAAGCAATGGCTACGCTATTCACCATGCGACCCTGACTGGAGCCAGGCAGGTGTTAGCGCTTTGCTTTGGCCCTCCAAAACTGTGACATATATAAATCTGTTTTTTTTTTCTAAATTACACAGCACTGAGTATTTTGTAATAGGAAAAGAAAATGGGCTATGAGGCACACCTACCATTCAACGTGGCTTGCTCTTCATAAAGCCAACGTGCAGTCCTAGCCAGTGCAGTGCTAGGCTTCAGTGGAACAATCCCTGCCCATGAGAGCCACATACTTTAGAGTATTCGATCACTAAATCCAGAGACGCTCTCACTCCAGTTCACACTGTCTTATGTCTTTCAGCTGTTCTCCCATTTAGTGAAAAATGTCATTTCATCACAGATCCACCAATAATAGCTCATTAGACAAAGATTTCAGCATTGCAGCTTCTCTAGAGACCCAGATGGAAGAAGCTAGCCATATCCCCAGCCCTGCAGCACTCCGGCTGCTCCTCTGGAGTCATACCTGTGACCTCAGGGTGCTTCAGAAGGAGCAGGAGTCCGTATCTCAGGGTGGTGCTTGTCGTCTCCGTTCCAGCCGCAAACATATCAGACACAGTAATTGCCAGGTTGTCGACAGTGAACTCAGAGTGTTTGTTGTGCTTTTCCTAGGGATCAGGAAGTGATTTAGTTATTTAACATGCTGCCAGGATTTTAAGAATAACAAATCCAAAACAAGTGAAGTTGATCTCAAGAAGAAAGAGGCTAAGGGCCGTCTTGATAGCATAGTGGACTGAAGCATCTGCTTAGGCAGAGCACAGTGGTTGGGGTTCGATCCCTGTTGTCCTGTGCTGGCCCTGTCCCCAAAGCCAGCTGAGTTAGTGACTGAGACTGGGTGTGGTGGTGCACACCTGTAACCCCAGCACTTGTGGGGCTGAACACAGGAGAATCACTATGAGTCTCATCTGTGTAGTGAGACCCTGTAGACCCTGTCCTAAATACATAAAAAAAAACCGAAGTTAGACCAGAGAGGACAGTATTAGACCTACACCTGCATGGTGCAGCATTCAGTGTTGTCACTTTACCCAATCTTTATTTCCCATCTCCCTTATCCTGTGCTTCCTCAGAAATTCATTTACCAGCCACTCTTTGGTGAAAGGTCAAAAAGCGAGGCAGCCGACCCCACGCTGAACCTGACCGGACATACTGACACGAGTCAAAGCGGGTGGATGGGAAACCCATGCAGAGGTGGAAGCAAAAATATACAGATTCGCCGAGACTGTCAGGACTTTGTACCTGGAGTATCTTCATCGTTTCCATTTCCCCGACCCTTCCTCATACCCTTTGCCCTTGCTCTATTGGACCCCTTATGTCCTTCCATCCTTCTTTTATTTTTCTCTCAATACATTGTACTGTAACAATACTGGCATAATATGTTCTATAGTACCACAAGTCACAGTAATGAAATCCTGGGGACAGCTTACATGCCAGCCAAAGACAACTGAATAAGGAAAATGTGATATCCGTATATAATGGAGTACTACTGGGCCATAAAATGCCAAAGCTGAGGCACTCGCAGGAACATGGATGCGCCTGCCCCTGAAGCACACTTGGTCGCACTTCAGTTCATGAATGTGATTCTTTCTGTGATTTGGGTCACAAGTCAAGTTGGCCAAGAACCAGATGATACTCAATGGCCAGTGCAATGGCTGACCTCAAGAGGACATTTGATCCGCTTCTCACCTAGTCCAGTCAGTGGCCAGAACAGTGGAAAGAATCAAATTCATGTACCAAGGCACCACTGTCACAGTGAGCGACAAAAATCACTCGCAAAGTTGGATGCCATATGGTACTTCTCTTCTGAATAAAGCAAATTCCCAGGTCTTTTAAGTCACATAAAACAAAGAAATGGACTTTGTGTTATTCAGAAGAAAAACATCCAAAGAAAGAAAAGATTTCTTTCATCTCATGGTTCCAGAAGATCCTGTCCTTGGTCAGCCTGAGGTGAGGCAGAACCGTGGCGGAAGGGCGTGGGGGATCAAAGCTGATGGACCCGTGGCATCCAGGGAGCAGAACGGAAAGCAATGGAGGTGAAGGCGCCACTGCAGGGCACAGGCCTGTCATCCACCCTCTCTCTCCAACAAGGCCCCAGTGATGCCATCAAGTCACAGTCCATCAGACCCTCCCGATCCTCCTGAAAGTCCCACCTCTGAACACACATGGATGAAACTGGATGTCTTAATAAATCATTAAGAAGCAAGGAGCTTCAAACAGTAATAAAACTCCACATCAGGGCTGGGGAGATAGCTCAGCAGTCTAAGCGCCTGCCTGGCAAGCTCAAGTACCCGAGTTCAATCCCTGGTACCACATGCCTTGCAGGCCCTGGAACTCCAGATGCACCTTTCTGGCCATCAGAATCAATGTAGTGGAGCACACCTGTAATCCCAGTGCTGGGGAGGCTGAGTACAGGAGGATCGCTATGAGTCCGAGCTCCTGATGAGACTCTGTACCAAATACATTAAATGTAATGGAGGGCCACAGAGACAGCTCAGTGACTGAAGTGCCTGCCTGGCAGCTGTGAGGTACTGAGCTTGATACTCGGTACAAAAAATTTAATATATATATATATAAATTATATTATATTATATATATTATATATTATATAATATATATATATAGAGAGAGAGATAGAAACACGTGAACTAATGAGATAGACTAGACACCCTCAGAAAAACCTACATATCTACTGTCACCTGATTTCCAGTAAAACTGGCAAGACCCTGTAACAGAGAAAAGAGAGTCTTTTTGATCAGTGGTGCTGAGAACAGTGGATATCAATATATAAATGGACAAAATCAGACCCACATTTAAGCCTTTAGACTAGAATCAACTCAACTGAATGACATAAATTTAAGACCTGAAACTATAAAATCGCTAGAAATAAACACAAAAGAGCTCAAATAGAGACCTGGTGCTGTGACTCCTTAGACATGAGCCCAAACATATAGCCAGCCTGAGCAAAAATACAGAAATGAGATTTCACCAAAGTAAAAGTTATCTGCACACAGAGAAATAGACATGTCCTGTCCTGTCCGGTTCTGTTCTGTCCGGTTCTGTTCTGTTCTGTTCTGTTCTGTTCTGTTCTGTTCTGTTCTGTCCTGTCCTGTCCTGTCCTGTCCTGTCCTGTCCTGTCCTGTTCTGTTCCATTCTATTCCATTCCGTTCCGTTCTGTTCCATTCCTTTCTGTTCCAATCCAATCTGTTCTGTGACAAGGTTCCACTATGTATTCCAGGCCAGTCTTGCACTTACTATGTACCCAGGCAGGCCTTGAACTCACAGTGATCCTGCTTTAGCCTCCTTAGTGCTGGCATTAGAGACATGCAACACCACCACTGGCTTTGATGCAGGGATAATTTGCAGATGGGGAGAAAGTGTTTGCATGCCATGTATACGATCAGGGGCTAATATCCCCAACATATAAGGGGCTCTACTCAGTAAGAAAACATGTAACCCTATATGTAAATGGACAAATTACCAGGATAGGCTTTTGTCGAAACACTTACCAGTGACTAACAGACACATGAGAAAGGCTTAGCATCACTCATGACCATGAAAACATAAAACCATGGTGAAGCATCTCCTCATACCCACTTAAACGATCACTCAGAATATGAGGGAGGACAAGCACTGGCAAGTATGCGAATCGGAGGAGACACAACGCTTGGCCCTTTGACAAAGAAGGACATTTTGTCTTTTGCAGCATCACGGGTGAGTCCAGAGGACATCGTGCTAAGGGGAACAGCATAGATCCTGACCTCATTTGCATACGTCATTCTTAACAGGGAAACACAAAAGTGGGGAGCAGAAAAGGACCACCAGAAGCTGGGTAAAGATGAGGACAGAAGAGATGCTGAGCAGAGGGGCTGAAGGTCTCAAGGAGGGAAAAGAAACTTGTTCAAGATTTTTCTTGCACAGATTAGTGACTATACTTAAATACAATTAATTATTAGTTCAAGTTACTAAAATCAAGGGTCAGAAAGGTTCTCACAACAAATGGTAACTACATTAGGTAATAGGCACATTAATCAGCCTGAGTTTATAATTTCCTATTATATATAAAGCAGTTCATCCCATTGTATCCCAAATGCATACAATTCTTTTTCAATTTAAAATAATGTGACGTTTAGCGTCCCATCTCAGTAACAAAATGTCTGAGAGAATCAACTTATAACAAGGAAACATTTATATTAGGGCTCATAAATGCAGAGACTGCAGTCCACGTTTGTTTGGCCCCATCATCTTGGGCCTGTGGCAAGGCAAGACTTCCTGGAAAGCAGCATGTGGAAGCACAGAGCCTCCCCTTACAACATCAGGGGAAAGAGGAGGGGCCACGGCTCCAACATCCCTTGGAGAACAGCCCTAGGTAGCTCCCTAAACCTGAAGGCTGCACCATCTCCCAACAGTACCACTGACTGAGGACAGGCCTTCAGGCTCTGGGGAACGTTTAGTGCCTTAATCATAAGCGTACCGCAAAATAAAAGGTTTTAGATACAACCTATAAAATGTTTCTCCTGTTAGAGAGTGTATACTCAGGAGGCTGTAGCAGGAGGACTGTGACAAACTCAGGGCCAGCCTTGGCTACGAAGTGAGTACGAGGCCAACCTGATGATCAGTCTCGTGGCTAGCCACTGAGCCCATTTCCTTCCTCACCAATCCCTCCACAGCTTCCCCAGGATGATATTTCTAGATGCCATCTTCATCGCACTCTTCTTGAGCCTCATGAACATTCCTAACGACAGTAAAATTCTCCACCCAGCATTTGGTGTGGAGAGTCCTTGGCAGAAACCTCACCTCCTCATCTGTCCAGGTCCGGTGTCTCTGTGCTCACTGAAGGCCTCTCCTGCTGTCCCTCTTCCCCTCCACACACCTCTTCTGCACCGCCTCCTGCATCATCCTGCCTATCTGAGGTCTCCTCTCCCGTTTCTTGCTGTCAGTACTTGAAGATACGCACCAAGCCTCAGGATATACAGGAAGCTCACCGTGCTCACCCCTCCTTCCTAGTCTCCCTTGAGCTGCGTTTTAGGGCCTTGTCCACTTGCCTTACAGTTCTATTCTATCTAACCTAATAGTGTCTCCCATCCCCCAATCTGTGTGCAGTTTTCTTTTCTCACATAGATAATTACTGCCTGAACACCGTGCCCTTGGACCGCAACTGGATAACAGCTCGATTTTAGATGTCCACGGTGCTCTGTGCAAAGCCACGCACAGGACACTGAAGCTCAGGGAGGGCTCCTTGCGCGTCTGGTCACACAGTCTCAATCTGCACAGTAATTGTGAGTGAACTAAAAAATGCAAGCGACACCCTCTTACCTGTTCCATTTTGATCAGGAAGCAATCAATGAAGTCAAGAGGGTTGTTGAGGTCCAGGCTTTCCTGGTGTTCCTTTATTCTTTCCACAACATAACTTTGTACATAAGCAAAATTTTTAAGGACTTTGTTATGGCTCCCTGGGAGATGATCGATGATAAAAGGGAAAGAATTGCAGACCTTAGAGAAAAAGTACTAAATTAAGAACATGTAATGAAGACATATGCACACTGTAAACCAAGCCCCAGTAAAAACTTCAGTAAATTTAACAAATGGTCCCCTAAGATGAGTGTGGTGGCATGTCCCTGGGATTACAGCCACCTCAGGGAGGCTGAGGAAGGAAGCCTATAGCTTGAAACCAACTGGGCAGCTTACTGAATTAGCTGGTCTTGTCTCAAAATTTAAAATAAATTCTATTAGGTTCTGGGTATGAGGCTTAGTATAAAGACTCTGAACTCAATCCTAACCACAACCAAAAAAGGAGAGAGAGAGAGAGAGAGAGAGAGAGAGAGAGAGAGAGAGAGAGAGAGAGAGAAAAGAATTTTTCAACTTAAGAAGGAATATTTGTTTAAACATAGAAAAGAATTTTCTACACTAATAGACTAACCTATTCCTTCAGCAAAGGTAACAAGAGCTTCCTGCACTCATACATTATTTTCATAGCATTAATTATTCTTTATGTCAGTTCTCTCATCTTTACCTACAATGCTGAAATGCAAAATAGCATAAATTTCTATTACTCATATTTTATAGAGGACAGAGGTCAAGGAAGTGTGAACAGCCTCCTGCGGAGCCTAGAGCTACTGGACACTCTTTCTACTACTTGCAATGAGCCTCAGCATAGAGTCACAATTTTATACTTGGGAGGAATGCAAAGATATCATGAAGTCCAGCTCAATAGGTCTGAGGATAAGTACTTGCGCACGGAATACACAGGTTGTACTACTTCCATGATTGTCACACAGTCGTCTTCCAGGTGAGAGGTAAGTTGTGCCAGTTCAACAGAGAGCAATGCTGTAGCGTTTGGCTATGCTTCATGCAGGCCAAAACCTGACTGCACCGTCATCCTGACCCTTGTGACTTTCTCAGCTAGGGATTGAACTGAAGGATGGAAGAGTCCCCAGCATTGAAAAGTTCCTGGCAAAGTTTGTGCTCCTCAATATTCTCCATCCTTCATGCCCTAAACTGGGTATTTCTGACAAATAATGTAACAAAGTGGGCTTGGAATGTTGGCTGGTAGACACGCGTGTGGGTCACGGAAGCTTGTGACAAGGACTTCAACCTCCACTGAGCATGGCAGGTGCCCTTCTGCATAGTCACCAAGGACTGATTGGCAACTGAGCTCAGAGTTTTCAAGGAAACTCCTGACCCACGGGCTTGAACTCTAGCCCCCGTATTCAGGCAGTGATCATCTGTAAATCTCTAAGGTGTACATATCATGCCGCTAAGATCTGGACAAGACTGTCATGTCCAAACTTTCACTTTCCAGTAAGGGCACTAGGCACATAGCAGCTACAATGAGAAGCCCATCCCTACATGAAATTAAAAAAAAAAAAAAAAATCAAGCAAAACGTTCACAATCAGTTTTCTCAGAACTCTAGAAAACATTACAATGTTTACAATACTCAAAAGAAAGCTTAACACAAGCCAAGAGTGGGCACCATGAAAATGGTAGGAAACCTTTGCGTCACTGCCTTAGCCTTTGTGCCATCTTTCTCCTTGACTTAGCAGTGGCCCTGACAAAGGCAGCCCTGTTACCATGTTCCAGCGAACAGAGATTGTGCTTCTCTGCTCTGGCCAGGCTGAGGATCCCCTGATGGACTCAAGCCAGGCGCGTGTCTCGCCATCTAACTCAGAACGCACTGCGGGGAAGCAGTGGGCAACACTGGAAGCCTTGCAGTACCACCAAGGAACCTGGCCACCTGAGGTACAAGGCGACAGCAGGGCACATGGAGAACACTGAAACCCTGGGAAGGAGCGCAAACTAGGGACAGAGAATTTTTGAAAGTTAAGACATTCAAAATGTGCCTAGGGCTGGCAAGATAGCTTAACATACTAAGGACCTGCATAGGCAAGTGCATGGACCAGAGTCGAAGGCCAGCGCCACTTGCTGTGCCAGCCCTGCCCCCTGCACATTGAGCTGAACACTGAGACTGGGCATGGCGGAGTGTGCCTATAATCCAAACACTGGGGAGGCTGAAAACAAGAAGATCACTGTAAGTCTGAGCTGCATAGTGAGACCTTGTATCAAAAATATTTTTAAAAAAAAGAAAGAAAGAAAATGAAGTGCTTACATGCATTTTAAAAGCTAGAAACACACCCAGAGCAAAAGAAGGGAAGGAGCCTGGCTGACCCTGAGCTTCCGCACCTGCTCTACTCTCACCTCTGCTTAAGAAGTAAAGGCTGAGGGGCGGGGGCGGGCGTGGCCCAGCACTGCCTGAAGAAGCGCCTTGACCCCCCCACTCCTGCCTTCATTTTTGCCTCCTATCTTTTGCCTTCCTATCTTCCTTCCCTCTTTCCTCTCCCCCTCCTTCAGCCTTTCTCTCTTCTCCTTTTGGTTCTTTGCATTCAAGAAAACTCTGCCCAAACTGCATGAGCATAAACTAAAGGAAAAGAAACTTCTGAGCTGACAAGTGGCAGGAAATACTAATTTCACAAATATACTTTTAAAAACACCCAACGCCTACAAAACACTATGAAAAGGAATATAAATCAGAACATGGGAAAACCTTAATGATGGGGGAATCTAATCTTCAAAGTCACCACATTATGTCATCCCTAATGTCCAGTTTTCAAACATCTGTTTCATTGCTCAGAGAACTGTGAACTCAGCAGAAAGAATAGAAATGGCGTGGTGAGAAGAGAGGCTATTTACTTTACCTCCATCCATGGTGAGCTCAAAAGTCTAAGATTCTCACTGAATTTTTCCATCAACTTAAGGAACTCCTCATCTTTATAATCAAAGCGCTTCCGAAAAATAATGGAGCAGATGACATTGCAGGGTGCACAGCCCAGGAGGAAGGTGGGGTCACAGGGTGAGCCTAGGACATCAGGCACAAATTTGAACACCATTAAAACAAACATGTACAACACTTTTCCTTTCAAAATGAGTAAAAGTCATTTTAGAAAGTCTAAGGCCTTATCCAAAAAAAGAAAAAGAAAAAAAGATAATTGCCCATCAACAAAATCTTCACAATATTCTGGGCTGGCCAGATAGCTGAGTGGAGTAAACACCTGCTTAGGCAGAGGCAGGAACTGGGCTTTGATCCCTGGCATGCCACGCAGGCCCTGTCCTCAGGGTGCTTGAGAGACACTAGACCTGGCCATGTCTGCCTGTGATACCAGCGCTTGGGAGGCTGAAGACCAGAGGATCAGTGTGAGTCATATCTGTAAAGTGAGGCCCTGCACTAAGTGCATGAAAAAAAGAATGTTCAGAATACTCAAAATGAACACATCACTTCTCCTTAGACCTGAATTAACCAGTCTCAGCTCATTTAATAATAGTCAGCTGAATACTCTGTTACCATCACTCTCTATTTTAAAAAATAAGATATTGACACAAGATAACTGTTGTTCTGGAAAGCAACAGACAAAATGTGCAAAGAAATTAATTTTAAATGCATTTTGGGGGCCAGGGAGTTAAGTCAGCAGCATAAACGCCTCCCTGGCAACATAAGGTTCTGAGTGTGATCCCCAAAGAAATGATCTTTTTTTTTTTTTTTTTTTTTTTTGTCTTTCAGAGACAGTGTCTTGCTCTGCAGTTCATGCTGACATATACCTTACTTTTAGCCCGGGCTGAACACAAACTCATGGAAATCCTGATACCTCAGTCTCCAGAGTGCTGGGATTACATGCGTGGGCCACCACACTGAGTCAGAAATCACGTTTGGAAGTAACTAAAGTTACTGGAACAGAATCACATAACTCTGAAAGCTAAGCATTGACATAGGAAGGAAGAAAGCTCAAAATCTGGAAATCTTTTAGGTACAGTGAACACTGCAGATACTGCACACAGTAGAAGCAAAGAGGGGGACTCAGCAGAGGGGGTGACAAGAAGCACGCGTGTTTGATGGCACGAACAGAGAAGACATCCGTGACCTTCCACTTGCCGGGCAGGCACTTGTGCCCCTGAGCTGTCTCTCTGGCCCCATCCGTGTGATATGAGAAGGAAACTAACAATTTAAGTGAGCAAACGTGGTAGGAAGATAGGTTCATTGGCAGAAAATAAAAATGAAGTGAGAAATAATTTTTTAAATTCAAATCACAGGTCGGGCAAACAGAGAAACTGAGCTGCTAGCTGGAGTCCGGGGCTTCTTCACTTCCACACAGAAAGGGCAAGAGCGATTTCCACTCCAGGGAACAGTGTCCATCCTCACGGGTCGGATTTCACTTGACGGCACTTGGACAAAGCCTGTCCTCTTGTGGAATTTGCGACTATTGCTGTATGTAACCGTCAACTGAGTTTCATGCTTTGGCAGCCAAGCTGGGCAATAGCAAGATGTTCTGGGAATGGGAGGCTATAAAATGTTATGTTCAGGGACAGAAGTCCTGTTCATCTGCATTAGAACAAAGAACAACAGCCATGGAAAGGGGGAGACTTTTCTGTTGAGAAACCTTATTTCCTAATCTTTTTAGTCCTGCTTCACCATTAGCACAGGAAATGTGAAGAGCCACAAATGGGATTACACCAGATCCAAAATCACCTGCACTGCGTGACACACAACAGAGTGAGGTGACAACTTGCAGGAGAGAAATACACTTTGCTAGCTACTCTTTTGGTAAACAGTTACTATCCAGAATATAGGAAGAACTCAGACGAAGTAAAATCCCTGAAAATCAGGTGATTCATTCAGTAAATGGACAAATGAACTGAATAGACACCTTTCAGAAGAAGCAGCATAATTGGGTAGGGGGATACAGCCTGTAATCCCAGCACTCGGGAGGCTGAGGTAGGAGGCCTTCTGCTAGTTCAAGGTGAGCCTGGGTTATGAAGTGAACTCAAGGCCGGCGTGAGCTGCTTAGCAAGGCCCTGCTCAAAATAAAAAGGACAATAAATAAATAAATAAATAAACAAATAAAAAGAGGTAGTATAAATGTTTGATAAAGATATGAAGAAATGTCCAACATCTTTAGCCATTATGGAATGCAAATCAAAACTGTAACATGATTCCGTCTCACTGCAGTCACATTAGCTATCATCAAGAATAGAGAAGAAGAAAATGCTGGCTGAAATATGGAGGAAAAATTTAAATCTATGTAGTTGGAAGGAGTGTAAAATGCTTCAGCCCCTTGGCGCTGTATGGAAAGTCAGCAAGAGAGCTCAGTGGAAGTGCAGGGATCAAAGCTCCATCCCTGGCGCCACATGCTGCCCCAGCCCCACCCTTGGGCACATGGAGCCAGCTACTGACACCGGGTGCAATGGCCCGAGCCCGTAATGCCAGTACTCGGGAGGCAGTAAACAGAAGGATCACTATGAGTCTGAGCTGCACAGTGAGAGAGTATGGTGCAGTGTAAATCACATTAATACACACAAGAATGCCAAAAAATACAGACATTTACTTGCTACAGCTGGCAGTGGCTGAGTGATTACTAGATAACGAGTGATGCGGAACTGACGAGGGAACGTGAGAGAGGCCGACAGGGCACTGAAGCCCACGCACGCATGCCCTCACTGGTAATAACTGGCAGCTCGGAACTGCAAAGAATCCTGAAAGAGCCTCAGGCGCGGAGGCCGGTGGCACAAGTGCACAAGGTCAGGGAAATCCCGTGTCAGGTGTTGCCTGCTTCTCAAGGAGCAGCCAGCACAGGCCCGCCTGCCAGTCAGTACCCCTGGAATGTCCACAGTAGTTAGCCCACAGCTACACACACCACAGGGAAACACTGCTCCGTAACTATTTGGAAAATGAGAAGAACGAGGCCTACAGTCCGAGGTAGCGCGCGCACAGCCACCCACCGTTGGTTTTCCTCAGCTCCTGCACAAGGCAGCGTGCTTCCTCCTGAACACGCTCCTCGATGCTCCTCTTCCCCATCCCAAAATTGCGCAGGGTCATGAGGGCAAAGCGGCGAATCTCCTTCCATCTGTTTCCATTGCTGAAAATGACCCCTGGGAGAAGACAGAGAAAGTGGAAGGGAGCTCTCGGGCTAGGAGGAAGAAGCTGAACTGCGCAGGCCGGAGGGGAGCCCGCAATGGCCAGAGTTGTCCTCAAGACTCAGCCCCTAAGCACTGCCCCCCAAGGAAGCACACGCATAGGCACTTACACACGCACAAATAGGCCGAAGTCTGTGAGCACCGAAGAGAACGTACCCAGGCCTTTATTAGCTCTGTCAGGTATTTCGAATTTGCCTCGGCCCGCGAAGTCCTCCCCGAGGTCGATCAGCGCTTCCTTCACCGCTTGGTATCCGTGCAGCACCACAGATGGCTTCATGCCCAAGTACAGGGTGAACACCGGGCCGTAGACTTTGGAGAACTGGCAGTGGGAAAGCGAACAGCAGCAGGGGACAGCCAAAGACGTCAGCACTTGTTCTGGGCATTACGATGACTCATTCCAATGTTACCATCATATACATTGCTAATATTGCTAAGCCTCAAACACAGCTGCAAATATTTCTGGAGCTCAAGTGTATGTAAGATAGAGACTGTTATGGC
>PVJA010052609.1:0-12324 GCA_004027025.1 Myocastor coypus
AAAAAAAAAAAAAATTTAAACAATAAAAGAATTGAAAGAAAAATGATGAATTAGAGAAAAAAATAAAACAGGTGATTTCTAGTGTAGCAATTAACAGTGTCTTGTAGTCTTGAATATTGTACTTACTTTCATGACACTGTACATAACTATAGACATTAGCTGTGTTATTTAACAGTTACTACATTGAGGGCCGGCCAGATAGGTTAGCAGATTAAACTGCCTGCTTAGGCAGATGCAGAGGCCAAGTTTGATCGCCAGCCTGACTTGCAGGCCCAGCTCCAAAGGTGCATTGAGAGGGTGACTGAGATTGAGCATGGTGGTGTGTGCCTGTAATTCCAGCACTTAGAAGGCTGCAAACAGGAGACTCACTATGAGTCCAATCTGTGTGGTGAGATGCAGTAGAGATAAGTACATAAAAAAATGCTAATACCATTTACATTTTAAAGTGAATATGGTGCAGCACACATAGATTACAACTCAGTTAATTTATCAATAATAAATTCTTAAAAATTTTAAGATGAAACTCAGATGTTTTTATTTAGACTTTAGTCCAAAGAAAACTGTATATATCCAGCAATAAATTTATCAGAATTGAATAAACAAAGCTTGCAAAACCATTGTACTATCAGTACTATATTTTTAATTCTCTTTCCATGTGTTGTATAGTCTTGGTGGGAAGCCAATTTTTCCTTGGCCAGATATATTGTGTTTTTTCCATGAATTCAATCAAAATATTAAGTTAAAAACTTTCAAAAACACAATTTCTGGAAAAAACTATTTTATCCAGTGAAACTTTTTTTTTTATTATTAAATCACCTACTGATTTATTTATTGATTGATTGTTAGTAGGGAACAAGTTCAGGAACTTGTGCTTGCTAGGTAGGCACTTATGCCACTGAGCTATCTCCCAAGTCCTCTAACTTTAACACTTGAAGGCTAGAAGAGTTATCCTAACACATTTCCCCTTTTCAAACATCCGTGATCTAGAGACCAATTGTATCTTTGTATCTTGCAGGATATATTATTACATGAAAAATATGTATAGTAATTTGGATTTTTTTTAGTTTATATTTTTATTCATTTTAATGAGAAAAGAAAGAAAATAGCTTCATTCATCCATTTCTTCTGTGGTCCCATAATCTCCTTGAGTAGAAAATTTGGAAAGTACAGTATGTCTCAGCAAAGTCACCTAGAAAGAAAACATTCTCTCAGGCTTTGACAGAGAGCAAACTAGTCAAGCAATGACTATGACTCATCCAGATGGCTGGCACTGACAACAGTTCTACAAAGCACTGTACATGGCTTAAAGATAATCCTCAGGGGATTTGACCTTGGAAGATGCAAAAGTAAATTTTTTTTGCTATGCTGGTCTTGCTTCAACTTACCCTTAACCACCCAGCAGAAAATTTAACTATGAGGCATAAAACACAAAGCTAGGTTTAGTATGGTAAGCTGTAAAAGGCTTAAATCAACAGCTTCCAACATTGCCAGTTTCACCTGTAACCCACTGCAATTATGGAACATTGGACTATGTATACAGTTACTTCTTCTTACTTCAAAGAGAAGATTTTTTTTTCTTTAACAATATTGTTTAGAAAATAGGAAAGAAAATAGCAATAATACTGTTTCCGCTGAGTTTACTAGGATAGTTACAATAATTAATACATTGCATTTTGTTGTCTTTGTAGTAGTTATTCAGAGGGCAAAATGTAGACAGTTATTCAAAAATTTATTGAATAATTTTCATAGTCAAAGTTGTATAACTTTTTAAATGTCTTGTAATACAGGACCTACAAGGTCTCATTACACAGATCAGACTCATGGAGATACTCCTGTTTTCAGGTTCTCAAGAGCTTGGATTATAGGCATGTGGCATGCGCCACCACACCTAGTCTCAATTGTGATCTCAGCACACCCTGGGAGTGCCCTAGTATCCAGACACAGTAGGGATCCAATCCAGGTCCCTGTGTCTACCTAAGCAGGTGCTTTAATCTCATAAGCTATTTAGCTCGCCCTTGTATGATGTATTCCAACTAAGAAAGAATAGACTCCCATAACTTATTGGAAAAGTAGCAAAATGTATTTTTTTTTAATTTTATTTATTTTTTTCCTGTTTGAGGACCTTTATTTGTTTGTTCACTCATTTTTATGGCCAGCTCGGCCTGCCCCGAGGGCAGGGCTGGTGCAGCATGTGGTGCCGGGGATCGAACCGTGGTCCCTGAAACTGCCCAAGCTTTCCCAAGCAGGTGCTTTAGACCACTGAGCCATCCCGCCAGGCCCAGTAGCAAAATGTATTGTTCGTACAAAATATAGGACAAGCATGGTGACACATGACTGCCATCTCACCACTGGGGGATGGGGGCTGAAGAGGATAAATGTGAGGTTGAGTCCAGCTTGGGCTATGTAGTGAATTTGAGAGAGCCTAAACTATATAGTGAGACCCTGTTTAATATATATATATATATATATATATATATATATATATATATATATATATATTTTTTTTTTTTTTTTTTTTTTTTTTAATGACAAATCATATAATCATCTGAATGGACTCTCATCCCCCTATCCCACTGTGGAAGTAAAAGGACACCCTAATATGTAAGTCATCTATTTTCTGTGTACAGAAATTCTACTGAAAGATAATGCTATTGGTGAGAGAGGTGTTCCAGGCAACTGAGAGAAGGTCTGCATAACTCTTAGTGTTCAGAGAGATTCCTGATTATCTACAGAAGCAGAACAGCATCATTCCTGGGCAAAAAAGTAACTATCTTTCGTTTTTAATGTTTTCAATTTTTCTAGACTCAACTCTAATATTCATTCTGCCTTATTCCATTGTGATAGAACCCTTAAATATTGTCTGAGCACATGGAGACCTCAATTCATGAGTAGTTTCAACTTTTCCTGTAGTACACTACATGCACGACTAAACTGTAGTCCATATGCGTCTAGTGAGCACTGTAAGAATATTATGTGCTTATTCCTTACTGTTTACCTTCCTTGCTTCTGCTATCTTTTTTTTCTCATGTTCTGAAATTTATTCTCTAAGAATTTAAGAAAATCCAATAGACTTATTTTTAAAAGAAACAACAAAACAAGCCAAACTCAAGAATTGTTCCTTTCTTACATTACTGGGGATACTTCATTTGAGGACAAATACTTAGCCTCATACATTTTTGACCAGGGAGATGTTGACTCAACTTCAGAATAGCTCTGTGAGTTCAGTGATATGTCAAAGGTTACACAAGCCAGAGAAAACTTTCTGATCTCCCAGTTCTTGTGTGCCCATGAGATTTATTCAGCTCAGCTGTTGCTCAGCACTTTCTACCCTGTCTCTCCTTCACAGCCCCTGGTGTCCTTTTTAATTCCATTTAAACTACTTTTTGTCTGTTGATCAAGCAGAGTTATGATGCTGCACCAATCTGATTTTCTTTCGAAGATCCAAATTAAGGTTTTGATCTAAGCAGAAAAGATAGGAAGCTTGGTAGTGGCAAAGCCATGCACTTATATATATACACACAGGATGAATTAGATAATGGTCCTAGGAACTTCCAAAATGTTTCTGATGCCGAGGACAGCAATGTGTAACAGTAAAAATATGCTTGGAATGCCTGTCATTCTGGTGTTTTAGATGTGTGCTGCCTCTAATGTAATTTCAGTTTTTGCTATATTCTCTCTCAAGTAAATGGTTGGTTTACAAGAAAACAGAAAAGAGTATTAAATGAAAGTAAGGGTCTAGTCCCTGCTGTCTTGATTATAGACACACTGTATTTGGATTCAGGCACAATCTTGAACAAAGAATCAGATTTCCAAGGAAATTCTCCTTACAATGTGATTGACACCAAGGCAGGAGCACTGTAATGTGAAAACAGTAAAGATGGTGACCTGTGAGACAGGAGGAACACAAAAGAGAAACATAACCTTCAAAGTCACACTGACAAAGACAGAGCTCTTTCAAACAGGAACTGCCTTCTAAGCCACATCAAGCTCTGAGTACATTAACTGATCAGTCCACTGGAGATTACAGCACCCCAGTGATACCATTACTCTTAATTGCTCCACTTCTGAATACTTGGAACTCTAGGGCACACTTTAGGTCCAAACCATAGTACTCTTCAGTCATGGTTCCCACAAGTCTTTTGTCTAGTCCATTAGGCAAGGTGTATTTAATCCATTTTTAAGTTTATCAAAGTTTTAGCATACCCCAAATTGCTGAAAATTTCAAAGTAAGAATTTTTTCTGACGCTGAATACAATTCTTAGCTGTGAGCCCATGTAAAAAAAATGAGCAAATGCTTCCAAAATACAAGATACAGAGTAAGCAGAGCATAACCAAATCAAACAGGACAGATGACAAATCCTATAGATCCACATCTAGTACCCAGGGCAGCCTGTGGCCATATACACACTCCAGAGCTCCAGGGAAGCCACACATCTATCTACATCCCTGTTAGTTGCAACTGACCTGTCCTTCCCCTTGTCCTGGTTGTACTTAATGCTTGCAGCGTTCACATCCTTGCAGTTTCATGAACTCTTCTCAGAACTGTTTGCCAGGTTTCCTTGCAAATCTACACTGAAACATTTGTGACTGTCGTAAATCTTGCACTCTTCATGTTGGTAGGACAAGTATGAGGTTTTCTGCCAGCTCAGTAAGTAGGGGACCTGCCAGAGACCACAACTGCGGCAGAATGTGAGAGATGAGATGGCTGCAAACATTGGTAGAAATACCAGGAATTGAAAGGCGATCAAGTAGCTCAACACATTAAAGGGGCCAAGGTTTGATCCCCAGGCCTCCCATTCTGTCCCCATCCTGGGACGCACTGAGATAGCAATTGAGATGAGGTGAGGTGGTGTGCGCCTATAATCCCAGCTGTTGGGAAGCTGTAAACACGCAGATCACTACAAGTCTGGTCTAGCTCTGAGACCCTGAACACCCTGTGGACCCTTCCCTAAAACACAAAAATATAAATATCAGGAATCAATTCCTCCTAGGAAAATCTGGTGTCCAGGGGCCTCCCTTCTCAAATAAAACCTTGACAACTTTTCATTTTTAACTGTGTGATGAACTGGATCCTGCTGATTTCTGAGATAGCTCAAGGTTTCTTTTTTTTTCTTGTCCATACAAAATATTTGGCTCCTTTTTAATAGTGCTACATCTCTTTACCAACATTTCCATCAGCATCATCTTTATAAGTGACTCCTTTTGCACTCAAATGTAAGGCGTAAAAACCTTCCTCATGTCTCTTGACCCCAGTTCTCATCAGAAATCTTGATGAAACAAGCCAGTAGCACTTTTCCTATGTCCTGAGTTTTGTATGGTTTTGAAAATTCCTCTTTGTCTTGTCCTACATCTCAGTCTCAGGACATGAGCAGATAATGTCGCTTTTTTACCATCGTGCAGTACACTGAGGCTCTCCATCCACTACCAAGGCAGGCTTTGGTTCTGTCTGAAGCCTGCTAAGCTTGGCCTCTGTAGTGTGCATGACTATAAGAATTCCGATGTCCAGAGATTCAGTACAAAGTACCCCTAGGCTCTGAGGACAATGTTCAAATATATAATACAATCATTGTGTAAAGGTACAATTTTTGATGGGATCAAATCAGAGGAATACTGCCCTTGACAGTTTTAAGCTGTAAACGTATAAACCTTTCTACATGCTACTCAGTTTTCTCACTTATATGATAAATGTAATTGTACAGAACTAATGTATAATTTAGCGATATCTTAGTGAAGTACAATAGTTACGAAACAATAGCTACTCATATGTGCTTGACACAATGAAGCTG
This sequence comes from Myocastor coypus, assembly GCA_004027025.1. Taxonomy (NCBI): domain Eukaryota; kingdom Metazoa; phylum Chordata; class Mammalia; order Rodentia; family Myocastoridae; genus Myocastor; species Myocastor coypus. The sequence continues at coordinate 5,787 of PVJA010052609.1, forward strand.
CATGATGTGAGTCCATCTGTGTAGCCAGGTTAAAATTGGATAAACAGAATATATGCAGAGCTCCAAAAGTCACCTCATCCACCAACATCATATTGGGCTAGCTTAACTGCAGGTCTTGTTGTAGCAATAACTGATGACACAACTGATCAGCTTTTGCCAAACTTCAACTTTAGTAAAGCTTAATGATAACTGAACATATTATTTAAGATGTTCCATGTCATTACCTTTGAAAGTGTCCTATTGTTGACTCTACATTTGCCTGCGATTTCTAGAGATACAACTGAATCATCTCAAAGTTTCCAGAGTGCTTATCAGAATTATATTAAGTACATAGAGATATTTAAGGAGAATTAGTATTTTAAAATATTTGTTCTTCAGAACCAGGGCAATGAGGTAGCCTTCATTCCAACAAGCTTTTACTTGTTTTCCTCAACTGTGCTTTGTCATTTAGTGCTTCTTTATCATCAGGCTTTTCCTAGCTTTCCATTGTCTTTGACAGAATTATGGTTAATATCTTTAAACTCAGCTTGACTTCTTGGGCTGGGACAACAATTTGGGGAGAAATTAGTATTTCTTACATTAATATCATAATATTTATGTATATGGTTCATTAAAGTCAATGAACATTTTAATAATATTGATAATAAATAAGCTTTTACTTTTATTGATATTCTCAAAGCTTTTTTTCTTTTCCACGTCTTAGTTTTCTTCCATATTTTGTACTGACCCAAGCCTTGAGGGAATAGACATTTTCTATTCATCCTCAGTCTAAGAATTCAGGATTTCACACTGAAATATGGCATCTGCTAAAGATCATTTATAAACAATTTTTCCATAAAAAGAATTTTTTTTACTATTTCACAGGTTCTTAGATCTTCTAATAAACTTGGTTAGCTTTCTTATATACATTTTAAATTAAAATCAGTTATGTAAAACCAAACTTTTGGCAATGGAACAAATGAATATTAGTTCACTTATTTGGTGACTTTTAAAAAATCACTAGATATAGGCGGTCTGGTTTTCTTTAGGATACTTACCCTAGTATTTACAGAATTTACCTGAGTTATTTCTTCATTGGTCTTAGTTTTTGACATGATATTGTTTTTCCCTTCAGTGTATAGAATAACTATTATTAAGTCCTCTGACTGTGGGACATTTAATTTCAAAAGTGTGTTTATATTTTTTAAAAATTCTAGGACTATCTACATATAATGTTATATTTATTTATTTATGTATTTTGCAATTTTGCTCTTCAAGTAATTGGTGGTAACTTTTTCTTTCTTTGTATTTTAGGGAAGGGTCTACAGGATGTTCAGGGTCTCACTACTAGGTTGGACTCATAGTGCTCCTCCTATTTTCAGCCACCAAGAGCTGAGATTATAAGCCTGTATCACCACACCCAGTCTCAGTTGCTATCTCAGCATACCCTGGGCACCGGGTTGGCACAGCAAACCTGGGGATCAAACCCCTGAGCCCTTTACCTGCTTGCAGGCACTTAAATCCACTGGGCTATTTAGCTGACCCCAGCAATTCTTAATTTGCTAGTTGAAACTTCCCAATTTTTTTTTTTTTTTCTTTTGAGACTGAGTCTCACTATGTAGTTCAGGCTGCCCTTAAACTTACTACATAGTCTACGCTAACTTGGAAGTTGCAGTGATCTCCCTGCCCCAGCAACCTAAGTGCTAGAGAAACAGACAGACAGGGCCACACCTGGCAAACCCTCCCACTACTAATCTCAGGGTATTTTTTGTATTGGATCAATTTATTCAATAGCTTAATTATAGATATAATTCTACTAATCTTTTAAATAATGTTTTCTTTACTTTATTATATGTCTGAAGGATATCACCTATTATTAATTATACTGCATTATTATTAATGCAGTGTTTATTAACTTATATATTATATGTTTTTCTAAACATTCATAAAGTAGACATTCAGATGATCAGTCTTCAGGTTTTATTTAGTTTCTTCTTTGTGGTTTTAAATTTATTTATTTATTTGTTTGTTTGTTTGTTTGTTTGTTTGGTGGTACCAGGGATTGAACTCAGGACCTTGCCAGGCAAGCGCTTATCCCAGATCTCTGCAGTTTTAAATGTATACATTCCTAATATGTACATGTTTTACAATTCATTGTATTTTCACTTGATGTAATGTTTTTGTTTTTGTTTTTGTTTTTGTTTTTTCCCTTTAAAGCTAAGGAAAATTTTCTGTGTGTGTTTTCTTCATAGTTAAACTATACTTTTCTGAATCTACTTTTAAAATCTTTTCGTTTTGTGAGTACATGGGTGTGAACTATTGTCGACAAAGCAGATTTTCAAAATATGACTCTTTGATACTTGAGTGTTTCAAACAAATTCACTTTATATCTACTTAATCCAAGAACTAGACTTTTTGGCCGAATTACTTTTCTTTGTCAAATAAGAAATAGAAACTTTTTGAAGTTTTAGACAATTAAATGTGTATACATAAGCAATACAATATGTATTGCATAATGAATAAATCATATATCCTGATTATTTTGACTGAAAAAATTTAAGTTTATGATCACTAGTTAGAATAACTAAACTATTTAAAAATATTTATTGGGTATATGATTGTATGTATGTACTGATTTCTGAATGATTTTAACAAAAAATATCACAATTACATCACAATCTGTGAGGTACCAATACGCACTTCAGAGAGTAAGTATATATTCATGAAAAAGTTAGTGGTGGTGAGAAGAAAATCATGAAAGAATTTGACAATGTAGGATTTTAATAACTTACTAGACAGGCATTCGCTTTTATGATAACAAACGAAAGCTCGGACTCTGCCATCAGCATCATGGCAAGCTGAGCAAGAGGAGACACAGGCAAATGTTAGCATTCAAAGAAAAGCAAAATCAAATGTGTTATTTATTCGGTCATTCCTATAATTTTGATGCAAGTTATTTCTTTCTATTTTGAAAATCCTAGCCGATTTTTCTTTAACTGTTCCCAGTTTCACTCCTACAGAAATTCTATATTTGCTGTTACTCCTACTTGCTAACTTTCAAAGTGTGCTTCTTGCCCATTTGTGTTTCAGCTTTTTATATTGCTATTCATTACGTTTTCTTTTTTTTCTGGGACATGCAAAATCACTTACAGACCTTAGATTATCACACTTTATAAAATAATGTCGACTGACAAAATTTCCAAAATGTTCCTTAATGACAATTTCCTTTACAAAAAAATGAGTAAATGTAAGCTTTGGAACATGGGTACTTGAGATTAAATTAAAAGATATTTGTTTTGTTTGCACTGTTTCCATTTGGGCAACAAATTATATTTGCACTGCTCAGGGTTTTATTTGCTATAATTTCCTTGCCCAAGAGAGAAAGAGTAAACACTGCTTCCATTCAGCTCTGGCAGTAATATTGTTGTGGTTTCCGTGGTCACGTGGAAGCAGAATACGCTGAGAGTACTTAGAAGTGCTACACCAGCAATGTCCACTGCAAATAAAATCGAGAAGACTCGTTTGCTAACATTATGTACAGAAATGTTTTAATGACATATCCCATGACTGGTTAGAGTTAAAAAATGGTAAAAATACTTTATCCAGCTATTTTCTTGGCATTCAAATGGATCAAGTGGCAATATTTAAGTCCATAGTCATGAACCATTTCTATATTAATGGGATTGTTGGACAAATAATTAAATATGTTAAACTCCGTCATCTAAAAATTCCTAAACTATTTAATAAGGAATGATCAAAAGAATAATTTGCAATAATCACTTTCATCAAAATTGTGGTTGTCAACTAATGGAATAGTATTAGCTTCCTAAGAATGTTTTGTATTTCTTCATATAAGGAAATATGCAAGTGTGTGCAAAATTTACTTTTAGATTATTCAGAGTGAAAAATAAATACAATACTCATATCCAGCAAATTTTATTAGAAATAGTGTAGGAAACTTTACATTATCATAAACAGCTTAGAGTTTTATATGCTAAAATACTATTTTATTAGTAATAATGTAGGAAAATTTATATTATCATAAACAGCTTATAAATTTTTATATTCTAAAATAATATTTTTTATATTCACAATATCTAGCTAAAGTTCTTGAATTCAATACTGGTGCAATTTACTTCTTTGGACAATCCATTTTGCTATTTCTTTAGTTATTTTATGTAAATCACTATATTGCTTAACATAAATCAATTATTTCCTTACAGTTGCATATAGTCACTAAACTGTACATTTAATAGTTTTGTTCTTTGAGTTTGGGTTCTATTTTTATGCAAATTTTTTATGGTCACATCTATTTTATTGCTTTAACAATTTTTTTCCAATCAATTTCTATTTTCTCTTCAATTGTAATTACTTCTTATTTTATAGTTGTTGGATGATAGACCTCCTTTGGACATTTTTGTCTTCACTAATGATCCGTTAGCCTGCCTTTTTTCCTTCTGTGTGATCATCTTTATTCCTCCAAACCACATATGTATTCACTAAACTACCCCATTTCAATTTTTTGATAGCACTCTGTGTGTGTGTTTGTGTTTGTGTGTGTGTGTATTTAATACAAAGTTTCCACAGTCTCATTACATAGATTGAATTCATAATGATTCTCTTGTTTTCATCCTCCTAAGTGCTGGAATTACAGGTGTGTGCCACAATGCACAGTTTCAAAATTACCCTCTCAGGGCGACCGTTGGGCAGGGCTGCCACACACCGGATATTGAATCCAGGCTGCTGCGCCTTGCCTAAGCAGGCGCTTTAGTCCACTAACCTATGTGGCTGGCCCATGATAGCATTATTCATTTTGTTTTCTTTCTTCTTATTTTGCTCATTCATTTAGGGATTAGTAAAAGTAATTTTGAAAATACAAATTGAATTTTAAAGAAATATTGTATTGTCTATACATTTTAAATAAAGATGTAATCATATGTGAGGTTCTATTTTAGGCTTTGTTAACTATCTGTTCATTTCATATGAATACGTTAATAGGAAGCTTTACTGGAAAATGTGAGAATAGGACTTTTGATGTGTCTGAATGACGCAAAAGTTAATTCAGTTATTTCACTCAGGGGAAGAGAGGTAAATACAATGTTGAATTTTATTTTATTTGAGAGAATATTTTCAACAGAAATAAAGTGTGTATAACGAGGGCCAGTGAGATAGCTTAGCAGTAGAAGTACCTGCCTGGGAAGCACAAGGTACGGAGTTTTATCCCCGTGTCAAAATTCAATCAATCAATCAATAATAAATAAATTAAACTGAAAACATGAAATGTATACCACTGATTTAGAAGTGCAGCTCAAAGCAAGAGCAATGTAATATGAGAAGTGATGCTTTAGTGTGTTATAAAAAATGTGTCTGTTGTCATGAGCACTGTCAGCTTCATCTTTCTGGTCAGTTCTGACTCTTGATCAGGAGTTCTGTGAAAAATAGGTATTCATAAATTAGATATTTTGGGTGACTTTGCAAAGAGGTACTTTGTACTCAGAGGCAACTCCATATAAAATACCTGTCAAACCTATTTAAAATGTTGATTGCTTGCTAAAGTTTGAATGAATGTGACATAATCAATCTGTCACAAGCTGGCTGCTTCATTCCTTGGGCAGAGTGTACAACACTGATTTCTCAGTTTCAGTGTCTACTTATGACAGCTTGACGTTCAGCTGGGCAAAAGCTAGGTGTTACATACTAAAGGAATGCCCTCTATGTTAAGTTCTTATAATAGTCACTATTTCCTCTACAGTGACAATACATAGGCTCATTAGAAAGGCCGTTAGTTTCAAGGACAGGACTGAGAACCTCATCTTGGTTATTTGTGCCTCTAATCTTCTTCTGCAGTAAAGGCTTCCTTTAGCAAGATAAAGCCAGGTGTGGCAATACATATTTATGAGGCTGAATCAGGAAGATCACAAAGTGAAGCCCACCCTGAGTAATTTGTTCTCTGTTCTTGGATTGTTTATTGGTATAATTTAGATATAACAAATGATTATGTCCATAAGAGGACATTTGTACATGTGTATGATATATCAGGATTTCTTTTTTCCCTCAAAACCATCCCTTCCATTCAACTTAGTAGCCTATCCATATTTATAAAGCTTTATTTTCTTTCCATCCTTCTTTTTTTTTTTTTTTCCTTTTCTTTTTTTTTCTTTATTGTCTTTTTGAGGCAGGGTCTCACTATGCAGTTCAGGCTGGCCTTGACTTCATTTTTGTAGCCCAGGCTGGTCTTGAACTCACACAGATACTCCTACTTCAGCCTCCCAAGTGCTGGGATGACAGGCATGTGTCAGCATGCCTGGCTTTCTACAAGTAACTTTGCAAATTAGATGATATAAATTTATTTATTTATTTTTAATTTTTTTTTTCTTGTTTCAGAACTTTTTTTTTCCAATTCTTTTATTGTTTAAATTTAACAATGGTTATATTACATATTTTAATCATCGGATCAGTTTAGATTAATACATATAGGTATATAAGATTGATCAAACAACTAAACATTAACCTTTCTAAATCCACATTACTTTTTTTTTTTTTCCCCCTTTTTTTCTTT
>PVJA010052610.1:0-12326 GCA_004027025.1 Myocastor coypus
TCTTATTGCAGAACTTTTTTTTTTTTTAATTTTATGGCTGGCTCAGCCTGCCCTGAGGGCAGGGCTGGCACAGCTTGTGATGCCAGGGATTGAACCGCGGTCCTGCAGCCACGTAAGCTTTCCTAAGCAGGTGCTTTAGACCACTGAGCCATCCTGCCGGACCCCCAACTAGTAGCTTTTGTATACTGTTCCTGTGCTGAATTTCTGGGATCTTGATTATTACATGTCTGGGTGTGGCTTTAGTTGTATTGATGCTATTTGGAGTACTGTATGCTTCGGTTACCTGAATGTCAAATTGTTTCCCCATATTTGGGAAGTTTTCTGCTATTACTTCTGCCCATGTGCTTTTTATATCATTTGTACAGACACCTTCTTTCTCATTGATGCCTATTCTATTCCTAATAGTTGTTCATCTTTGCATCATCTTGCAGATGTTGAATGATTTTTTCCTGCATCCTAGTTGTTTTTAAGAGATCTTTTCTTACCTCTTTACTAGCTGCAATGGTGTCTTTAATTCCTGAAGGTCTGTTTTCACTTTCATTGAAACGGTTTTGCCAACTTGTGATTGAGGTTTTAAGTTCCCATATAGCACTTTCAATCTACTTCATACATTCTCCTACTTTCCTATACTATTCATTCAAGGATTTTTCTGTTCTCTATTGTTTTGTGTCTTCTTTAGAAGCACTTAGTACTTCTTTCATTATAAGTATTATTTCTGTTTTTACTTCAGAAATTATTTCTGATCTGATCTCCACTATACCTTTCTGCAGTTATTTCTTTACTTCAGATGCTATTATTTCAGAGATTTTAGGTATGTGATTCCTAATTTCTTCATTTAAAATTTTTTTTTTTATCCAATTTCTTCTATGCTATTGTCTCCTGCACTTGTTCTATGTGGGCTGGTGGGCCTGAGAGCACATTTTGCTCCTTCTCTTTGTCATTTTGTGTAGCCCTGCCTTCTGACCTTTAGAGTTCTTACCTTAGCAGCAGACTGGGATCTACCAAGTTCAAAGTCATCCGAGTGGGTGTGGCTTGGGTCTGGGTGCTAAGCTCTACTTCTTCCTGCTGGAGCCCTTGGAGGTGGACCTGCTATGCCACTCTAGCAAGATGTTTCTGCTCCTGGATCAGCTGAACGGATCTTGTCTCTAGCTTCTCTGCAAGAAGGTCCGTGGCAATTTTCCACACTGAGCCAGTCTGACTGATAAAGTTGAACTCACATGCTGGGCTCTTTGCTGGGTTGAATGAGTTTCCTGCAGGCCCCAGAAGGTTTTCACTCATGCGCTGGGCCTGGTTGTTGTGTTGGATGAGTTTCTGGTGGGCCCAGGGCGGTCTCACACATGGGCCAGGCCTTGTTGCTGGGTTGAATGACTTTTCAGTGGGCCTAGGCAGTCTACCTCACATACTGGTCCTGGTTGCTGGGTCAAATGCTATTGCTTATTATTAATTACTAATAGATTAAAGGCAGGTTTAATGACACATTCCTGTGGTTCCGATACCAGGGAGGCTGAACCAAGAGGATCATGACAAGTTTGAGGCCGCTTTGGACAACACAGTGAGATCAAAGCCAGCTTAAGCAAGATTCTGTCTCAGAAAAATTAATGTGATTAATAATGTTTTCAAATGATGTGCGATATGGGTGAATTAAAGTTGAACTATTTTGTGTTCTTAAGATCAGAATGAAAATTGCAAAGTACAAGATTCTTCCCTCCCTTGTCTCCTTGTAAAAAAAGTAGAATGATTTTCCATTTTCTTAGTCTAAAATTGACTTTGTTTTCAGATGGTGGCCAGCAGAGATCTGTAATCCCAGGTCTGTACCACTAAACATCCAAGGCCTTAAACATGACTTAGGAGACTTCCCCGTGTTCTTCTTTGGTTCTCATGACTACTATTGGGTGCACCAAGGCAGAGTGTTCCCATATGTTGAAGGAGACAAAAGCTTTGCTGAGGGGCAGACTAGTATTAACAAGACCTTTAAGAAAGGTAAGTGACTCAGGTCTAAGGCTCTAGGGTAGGTTTCTTGGCATCTTGCCACTTGTACATGGTAGAATTTCCTGACATCATGATCTTGCATGCATAAGCTTCTGATCCTGTTAGAACTAACTTTGAAATGCATTTCTATATAATAGACTATGCTGCGTATGTGAAAGAAATTTCAGTATCTGTCTTCCTATGATCAAAGATTATGCTGGGACTTTTCTTTGTTTTTCTTTTCCCATACTGGAAAATTTCATATAGGTTCTTTGAATTCTGCTACACTCTCACACCCACTCCTCCCCCTTTTCGGGGATGGGGTCTTTTAAATGTTGGCTAAATTGCTCAGAGTGGGCTCAAACATGCTTCTCCTACCTCAGCCTCCCAGAGTGCCAAGATTACAGGTGTGCACACCACATCTGATTAAGGGAGTAATCTTGGTGAAGTTTCTTCATCATAGAAAGGTAGTAAAAACTTTAAAGCATCTTTTGTAGTGTATTGATAGGAAGTGTGGCTTTATGGATAAGAATAAAATGGATTTAATTCTAGCGCAAGGTCAGCAGGTGGGGTCTATAACATGGAAGTGGGGCCTCCGCTCTTGTGGCAGTAGTATACATAGAATATAATGTCTCCTACAAGTTATGTTCTAGTTTGTTACTAGCCTATACTGGTGGCAAGTGGTAAACTACAGAATAGAATTTGAAAAAAACACCTCTTTGGGCAAATGCAGGGCATTGGAAAGATGGTACAAACCTACTTTCTGATCACTGTGTTTGTTTTTTTGATAATTATGTACTTTGTTTGATGTTATTGTCAGCGCTGGAAGAAGCCGCAAAACGTTTCCAGGAATTGAAAGCACAAAGAGAAAGTAAAGAAGCCCTAGAGGTTGAAAAAAACTCAAGAAAACCTCCTCCTTACAAACACATCAAAGTGAGTCTACTCATAAGAACACTGGTATTTGGTAGGAAAGATGAATATGTTACTTTGTCAGTAAAGGCTATCTTTGACTTGTGGAAACTTCTGCTAATTATCAGGTAGTCTTCTCTGAAATCTGTACTTGTTTATTAGAAACTTCAAATGGAACCCTAGCTATAGGGCACTCCCATCTCCTACAAACCCCTTTATTCCTAGAAGCAACATGGTTCATGTGAAATCCTGCTCTTATTCTACTAGGTTACCCTGTAGCCAAATGAAAATATAGATAGGTATTTAGTCCTTTTATTCCAAAAAGCTCACAAGCATATTTTTCAATTAGGAAAATTTCCATCAAGCAATGGAAAGAGAAATACACCAAATAAGTAAGTGAAAGCACACATCAGAATTGACTATTTAAAGAGAGGTAGTTACTAGTTTATTTCTGGGGAAAATAACTGCAAGATGCTAGCAGGGGCCAGAATAGCTATGGTGTTTATGGTGGTTTTGTGGTTCCTGTCCAGATTGCTAACAGTGTATGTACTTAACTTCTACTTCTCTTTTGTGCTTCTGTTTCCTAGGCTAACAAAGTTATCGGGAAGGTACAGATCCATGTTGCTGACCTATCAGAGATCCCCCGCTGTAACTGCAAGCCTGCTGATGAGAACCCCTGTGGCTTAGAATCAGAGTGTCTGAACAGAATGTTGCAATACGAGTGTCACCCACAGGTGTGCCCAGCTGGAGACCGTTGTCAGAACCAGTGCTTTACAAAGAGGCTGTACCCAGATGCAGAGATCATCAAAACAGAGCGGAGAGGCTGGGGCCTCAGGACCAAAAGGAGCATCAAGAAGGTAGCATGGACTGGAAAGAGGCAGGGATCTGGGTATAACAGACCAAAACCTGATTTGTTTAGGAGTGCTTACAAAATGTGTTGGGACTGACTGAATATGATGGCATAAGCCTGTAATCCTAGCACTCAGGATGCTGATGCAGGAAGATTGCCACAAGTTTGAGACCAGTCTGGGTTGCATAGTGAGTTCAAGGCTAAACCCAGATACATAGCAGGAGTCTGTCTCAAAAAACAGGGCTGGGGATTTGACTCAGTGGTGGAATGCTTGCCTAGCAAGCTGGAAGCCCTGGGTTTGGTCCTTGGTACCAAAAACCAAAAAATAAACCTCCCTTAAAAAGAAACCTCCACTAAAAAAACAAAAAACAATACACCAAAATGGTAAGAATAGGAAAAATAAAATGCACATAAACTTTAAGGGTCCATTTCATGAAATGGAGAAGGCACATTTGTAATTTTTTATTTGAAATATGTTTTAACTTATTGAGCAACATAATGTAAAATTCTCAATAAAGAAATTACAGGAAATATACAAATAAAAATAAATAAATAAATGGAATTATAGGAAAACTAAATGTACTGAGATGGAAACCCAGGACCTTAAGCCAACATCTTAATTCATCAGACATAAATGTGTCACATGTGTCTTAATTTACCTCAGTCTTACTTCCTTATCTCTGAAATAGACTTAATGATAATCCCTGCCCTGCCCAGTTGGAGGTTGGTTCCAGTCTCAAAATTAAGTTTTTTATGCAAAATTAGAAAAAGTTGAGATCTTTAAGTTATATTTTCATTTTTATAGTTTGAGTTTTTCAAAGTGATATCTTTACTTAACATAAGTTATGCCCATTGTAGAAAAAAAAAATTTAATGTTAAAAAGTCAAAGGAAAAGGCTGGGGAGATCACTCAAGAGAATAAGCACTTGTCTGGCAAGTGTAAGGGCCTGAGTTCAATCCCCAGTTCTGAAAAAAAAAGTGAAAGGAAAATGAATATCTCCAATAAATCCTATTCAAAGAGTAGCTCTCAAATTTTACAGTTCCTGGGAGATTTCTGAGGTCCTTGTTAGAAATAGTGTCTGTTAAATTAGACCTGGCAAAGGCCTGGAATAATGTATATTTCAAAGTCTCCAACCCAATCCCACTCTCATTCCTCTTTGCCTTGTGCCATCTGCCACACCAGGTTTGGAGTTGTATCCACTGGGAGTCACAGACCAAGTAGGAGTTTAAAATTACGTTCAATATTTCTGTGCCTATTTATATATTTATTTTTATTTGTTTGGCTTGCTCAGCCTGTCCTTGAGGGCAGGGCTGGTGTGGCATATGGTGCCAGGGATAGAACCATGGGTCCCCTCTACCTGTCTAAGCTTGCCTAAGCAGGCACTTTAGACTGCTGAGCTGTCTCACCGGTCCCTGTTCCTTTTTAGAAATTATCTTTGAAATTTAAAAATACTTTCTAATGGTACTACTGACTGAATAAAGTCAGTACCAGAAAGATAAAAGAGTAAAATTCCTCCTTCATCCCTACAATTCCTAGCTTCCTTCTCAGAAATAAACATTATTAATGGTTTTGTCAGCTTTTTAGGCCTTTCTCTGTTCAGTGATAAACCAACTCCCACAAGGAATGTGATCATTATATACTACAAATATGTCCTAATTTTTTTGTTAAGAAACCGCATATATTCATATAGTGTATACTTGTAGGGTTTTCTCAGCAAAAGTATAATGACATTATTCTTTTTCTGTTTAAACAAAATAACATATATTTTTGTTTTGTTTTTTTGAGACAGGGTCTCACTATGCAGTTCAGACCAGCCTTGAACTTGCTATGTAGCCCATGCTGTCATTGAACTCAAAATGATCCTTCTGCCCCAGCCTCCAGAGTGCTGGGATTACAGGCATGTGCTACCATGCCCAGCTGTCTTCATTCATAATAGCCCTGTTGTAGTTCATAGTAAAATGTACTAGGATTTATTGAGCCATTTTCTAGATAGATAGATTCCTTCTATAATGAACATTGTTAGTTATCTATTTTCGTGCACTTCTTTCTGTAAGTTAGATTGTTTGGAGTGAAATTCATTAATGTAGTATATATTTAAGCTTCTTGTATGTGTCAGGTACTGTCTAGGTACTTTAGAAATAATAGTGAACAAGACACAAAGCCCTTCCTTTTATGGATCTGCTAGAGGAAATGAGTAATTAGTAAAATGTGTTAAATACCACTGATTGCTAGCAAGAAAAATTGGTTAAAGGGAATAGCTGGTGACAGAGATTGCATGTTGAGGGTTGTCCTGAATGGGTAAAGTAAGAACTGCTTGGGTAGACACAAAAGAGCATTTCACACCATAGGGCAAACAAAACTCAAGCCAAAGCCCAGTGCATTCTGGGGATATGGGCATACCTGTGGGCAGGAAAGTCAGGGGGAGTGAATGGAGTGGGGAGATGAGGCAGGGTTTGTGCAGCCTATTGGCTGTGGCTGGGAAACTCCCAGAGGGTTTTAGTTGAGAGTGACTTGGTCTGGCTTATATTATTTTTCTTTTATTTTCCTTCATGTAGGGAGATACTGTACTAGGGGTGTCAAATTCAGGGGCATCGTATCACTAGGGTACATTCCCAGCCCTTTTCATTTTTGAGACAAGGTCTAAGTTTCCTAGACCAGCCTTGAATTTGTGATCCTCTTGCCTAAGGCAGTAGCCTGGATCATATAGGCATGTATCTCTGTCCCCTGAGGTATAACAGTTTTTTATTTCTGTGTTATAGTATTCCCACAAAGTTAGTAATTTAGAGTGAGGTACATTTTATTATCTATAGTTATGTGGGCCAACAGTCTGGGTAATACTTAACTAGGTCCATTGCTTAGGGTCTCCCAGGGTTAAAATCGAGGTTTTCAGCATTGCTTATGGATAGATTTTCTTCTTTAGGAGTTTGTTGGCAGGACTCTGCTCCCTGTAGCTGTGGGTCTGAGACTCCCAGAGTGTGTCTGCTGTTTGGGGGCATGAGCCTTCTCATTGGTTGCATACTGTTCTCCTCTGGAGCTGCCCATAGTACCTTGCTATGTAGGTCTCCTACAAATAGCAATAATCATGCCTCAGATATACATTTGCTTCAGGTCCCCTACAGAGGCACTTGCCTCCTTATAGCCAGCAAGGTGGAGAGGTTCCAGCAAAGCAGACACCAAATCCACATGTAAGGAGTACATACATGCTGTATCAATTAGGGTTCACTGAGGAACAACTTTAATATATAACATATCTATGAGATAGAAAGTCTTTGTGAGGTAGGCTTACAGTGGCTGCCCTCAGAGTCAGGGGTAGAAGCATACAAAAACACCATCTACACACCTGAGAGCTGGAGCATCCAGTGAGAAGTTGAAAGCCTAGAGGCTCACTGCAATGTCTTCTGTGAGTCCCTATCAAAAAGCCAGTCTGCAGTGTAAGCCTGGAGATGACCTCCAGTGCAACAGCAAAAACAGGAGCTCCTCCAAAGAAGCAGAAGCAAGCCTTCCTTCTTACATCCTCCTTCTTCCTTTTTATTACACCTAGGCTACAAGCCTGTTGTTTGATGGCAACCACATCTGTTGTGGGTCTTCCTTCTTCAGCAAATCAGTCATCCAGATACTCCCAGAACTGCAGCAGTACACTAGATGATTCTTATTCTTCAGATTGACACTACAGTTAACTCTCACACCAGCTACCACCCTTACCATGTTGTGTCAGTTAGAAGCAAATCACAGGACCTGCACATGTGGTAGGCATTTGTACAATGGTGGGAGCACCAGAGAATCCAGGGGTCATGTGATCACTTTGAGAGCCTGTCTACTATACTTGGGTTTTAGAGCATAATGCTGGCTGGACTATGTGGGGTTTATGAAAAGAGGAAAAGTCATAAGAAGACCAGAGGCAAGAGATGACTTGGCATCATAATACCATTGGGCCATGGGCGAACACTAATTGGGTGTTTTACATGTTGAAGGTGGATAGATCCAGCAAGACTTGCAGATGCATCACATATTTGAATTAGGTTGCAGTCAAAGGCCAAGCATGTTTTTTTTTTTTTTTTTTTTTTTTTCCAAGCATGTTTAAAATGTTGCATAATGCTGGGCTGGAGAGATAGCTCAGTGGAATAAGTAGTTGCTTGGCAAGCATAAGGGCCTGAGTTCAATCACTGGTTCTGCCAAAAAAAAAAAAAAAGTTACATAATGCAAAAAAAAAAATGTTTAATGTATATATCATGCATATAAATTTATGATATTTTGAAAAATTTATGGCATTGTAAAATCCTCCTGTCACAATGTTACTGCCTGTTATTTTTATTATGTGTTGCAAACACGATAATAAAAAGGGAAATTTTTGCCATACAGTAGCTAAATATAGCAACAGGAAGTGGCAGTGTAGCCAGATGATAATGCAGTCTGAGCGTTGGCCAGATAGCTCAGCGAATTAAAGTGCCTGCTTAGGCAGGTGCAGGGACTGGGTTTTAATCCCCAGCATGCTTAACAGCCCTGCCCCCAGGGCACACTGAGATGGTGATTGAGACTGGGCATGATGGCACGTGCCTATAATCCCAGTGCTTGGGAGGCTGAAAACAAGAGAATCACTGAGTCCAGTTTACATAATGAGACCTTATAGACCCTATACTAAATACATTTTTTTTTTTAATGCAGTCTTCTACCATCAGGGCTGTGATGCCATGAAGGAGTGTGAAATAGTGTCCATCAACTCAGGTTGAAGACCCACTGTGAAAAAAATCTATTAGAGGCTCATAGTACATCAGATGTGAAGGTGCAGAACACCAAGTCCTTCATGAGCAGGAGCTGCAAAGGGGGAAAGATTAACTACTTGTTCTCCGAAATATTAGCAAGCCCTGTACACCATGCTGTTGTGTTAGGCTTAATGAGCCGTGTTGTGTAGGTGAAAGGTTAGTGACTGTGTAATCACAGAGTGTGGGGTATACAGTGCTTCCTCTTTCCCCCTACTTATGATATTGCCATAATGAATGAAAATACATTTTGGCCTCTTTGTCATAACTTGTACAATAAATAAG
Organism: Myocastor coypus; assembly: GCA_004027025.1. Classification (NCBI taxonomy): domain Eukaryota; kingdom Metazoa; phylum Chordata; class Mammalia; order Rodentia; family Myocastoridae; genus Myocastor; species Myocastor coypus. The sequence continues at coordinate 8,770 of PVJA010052610.1, forward strand.
AACAAAAGAGACAAAGCTGGTGAGTTTTTGTAGTATCCGCTCCCCAAGGGGTACAAATGCGCAGTTCTGTGGAGCTAGCAGGTGTCCTTGCCCACGTTGCCTGAGGCACATTGTCAAAGAAGGACTGACACAGGCAAGGGATAGGGCTGGTCCTTCCAACCTTTCCCTGATTTCTCTTAATAGAGATTTAGTGACCTATTTTTATCAATAGAGAGTAATCAGGCATGGTGGGGCACATCTGTAATTCCAACACATGGGAGGATGAGGCAGGACAATCTGGGCTATATAGTGAGTTCAAGACCAGTCTCAGGCCAGCCTTGACTGCATAATGAGACTCTGTCTAAAGCAGGCAAGAGAGAGAGAGACAAGACAGACAGACGGACAGAGAGAAAGCACTGGTAAGAACATGTGGCTTACGTTTTTAGTCTTTAGATTACTGATATTTACTGTCAGCAGTTCTAATATTAAGAGCTCTCAGTGAATAAGCAAATACATGTTGGTTTCCCAGGACATTTATTGTTCTCTGAAGTATCAGCAAGCCCTGTACACCATGCTGTGTTGCTAGGCTTAATGAGCTGTGTTGTGTAGGTGAAAGGTTAGTGACTGTGTAATCATAAACACAGAGTGTGGGGTGCACAGTGCTTCTTTTGTGTTAAGTGCAGTTCCACTGCACCCCTCTTGGAGCAGCCACAAAGGCACAGCCAGTGCTGGGTTCTGGCAAGGGTGAGGGAGTAGAAGAACATAAAGACCCCCTACATAATAGTTCACAGTTTCTTTTAAAAAATCAACAAACATATCACAGGCATTTATTCCAGAAACTTGTCTAGAATGTTCATAGCAACTTTATTTGTAATAGCCCAAATCTAGGAACTATGCATGTGTTCTTCAGTAGATGAGTTGTTATCTCAGGTACTTTTCTTTCACTTCTGGGACAAAATACATGACACCCCAATTTAAGAAAGGAAAAGTTTATTAAGTTCACAGTTTGTGGAGATTTTAGACCATAATTAGCTGGCTGCAAGGCAGAGTGGTACATAGCAGAAGGCAGCACTTCATGGCGACAGAAAACACCAAGAGCAAAGAGGAAGGAGCAGCAGCAGAGAGTAAGCCTCCCTCCCTTTCTTATATTGCATCCAGGGTACCTGCACCAGGGTAGGTGTAGCACTCACACCCATAATCCTAACATTGGATCACAAATCACAAAATCTAGAAGCCATGACTGCATGAGGCTTTGGGAGAATAACTAGACACAAACCATACCAGTGGTTAAACTGTAGAACTGAGGAGTTCTACTTCGCATTAAAAACAACCCCTGGTACACACAGCTTCTATTAATTTCAAGGAAATTAGCCCAAGAGTTTTGTCTTTTTTTTTAATAAATTCTGTTTTAAGCCAGGCATGATGCCTATTAACTTATTTCTCAGGAGACTGGACAGGAGAATCTTCCAGAGTACAAGAGGATCACCAAGACTACATAGTTAGACTCTGTCTCCAAAATAAAAGGAAATTTCCAAAGGTTATATATTGCATGATTATACTCACAGTCCTTCAGAGAGGTGGTACAGTTAATGCAGTAGGGCCCGGAGGGTTTTCAGATCCTCACTGTGCAGGATGCCAGGAGGATGTGTAACTGCACAGGCCTTGTCCTTGCTGTCCTTGAAGGAGCCAGCTATGTGTTTTCATCGTGGTGATGGCCTTGTGACTGCATCTGCTGAAATGACACAGAGCTACACAAGGGCACACATGTGTAACCCCAGGGGAAAAGGGAATGAGGCTGTGTACCAGTGCCATTTTCTGGTGTTAAGTGTTGTTCCCAGCAGTGTTATCTTTGAAGGAGGTTGTGTGGAGGATAGAGATCTCAGTGCTTCTCTTCTAACTTTGTGTAAATATCTATAATTACTTTAAAATTTTCAACCACAAAGGCAGAGTTTATTTACTTCAGATTTAGATCTTTTGCAGTTCTGCCAGTGATCCTCCCCTCACAACTACAAATTAGGAAGTCTCCAACAGTACAGCCTCAGAGGCCAGGCTCAGCTGTGTGCTCAAGTCTCAGGCACAGTCCTGTGGTGTCAGCTAGAAATAGCAAGCAAATGACATCTTTTGAGGCTCTTGCACAAGAAAAATGTCTCCACATGAGCAGCCATTAATAAATAGCAACCATTTATTTCTAGGGTTCTAGTCAAGAGTCTGAGACAAGGTCTTGTTACACAGTTCAGGCTAGCCTTTAGCTCACTTTTATAGCTCAGGCTGGTCCCAAGCTTGTACTGATCCTCCTGCCTCAGCCACCCAACTGCTGAGATTACAGGCGTGCACCACCATGCGGCTAATCAGAGAATTCTTTTTAATTAACTATGCATAGTGGTATATGTGTGTACAATCCCAGCACTTTCAGCAGGAGGGTCACCATGAATTCAGTGGCAGCCTAGGCTGTGTAAGGAGCTCTTATCTCTAATCAGACAATTAACCAAAAAATATTTTTTTTTAGTTAATTATATTGAATTATATACCTGTTGTTAAGGTATGTCTTCTAATATAATACACTAATTTTACAATATGTATTACATGTTTTTCTCTGCAGGGTGAATTTGTAAATGAGTATGTTGGTGAACTAATTGATGAAGAAGAATGCAGACTTCGAATCAAGCGAGCTCACGAGAATAGTGTAACTAATTTTTATATGTTAACTGTTACCAAGGTAAAATTGCCTTTTTTTGGGGGGTAAGAAAAAGGGATTTTGTTGTTTGTTCGTTCTTGTTTCCTGGTTATAGGTTGAATTCACTTGCTTTTGGCTTGTTGTCGATAAAATGATAATAATTTGCAGTAGCCACAATGCTACCTGTGAGAAAGTGTATATATTACAGAGTACAAGATGGGACTGTGTTCTGTTTGGCATGGTGGCTCGCCCTTATGCTGAAGTATCATGTACTTCTTTTCTTACTTTTATTTGGCTCAAATTCACTTTGTAGACCTTTAGTATAACTTTGCTACTATTTAAAAAAAAAAAAAAAAAGTACCAGATGAATCCTTAGAAGCCTTGCATGACTCTTGAGAGACACTAGGAATGACAGGTTTGGACTTCCACCCTAAACGAGTCCCAGCTCTATCCTCAGTCACTGTAAACCCATCTTCCATTTCTTCTCACTGAAGGAATCAGCACTGTTACTAAATTTCTGATTTAGTAAAAACTTAAATTGAGGAAATCAAAACCTTTTAAGAATGAGTTGGCAAGATAAGCACTGTCATAAGAAAAATGACAGTGAAAACTACTTTCCTAGTGTAATTATAACACCTGTATGTATTTGCACGTTATATTCAATTATTTCATTGAATTTTTTTCCCCAACAGTCCTCTACTTACAAGGGATAAGAAATTGCGGTACAGGCATAAGTGATTTGTTGAGTAGCTTGTTACAGTTTTAATAAATATGACTAGCTGGGCATGGTCACACATACCTATCATCCCAGTACTCAGGCTGAGACAGGAGGATTGCTATGAGTTCAGTGCCAGCCTGGACTACATAGCAAGACTCTGTCTTGAAGGAAAAAAAAAAAAAAAAA
>PVJA010052611.1:0-12324 GCA_004027025.1 Myocastor coypus
AAAAAAAAAAAAAAAAAAAGAATGTTTAGTTATACAGGTCTTGCTTCGACTTGCCCTTGACCACCCAGCAAGAAAAAAAATCCTTAATTACAATGCATGAAACGCAGAGCTACATTGGCGAGATGAGCTTTAGGAGGCTTAGATTCAATAGCCTCCAACATCACAAGCTTCACTGCTGGCACACTGCAATTGCAAAACCTTTGACTGTGTATGTATCTGCTTCCTCTTAGTCCAAAGAGAAGTATATTCTTTTCCTTTTTTTTTCCTAAGCAACATCAACAGGTAGGTGGGTCATGCCCACTCACTGTACTCTGTAGAATGACTGTGAGGACAATATGCAATATGTCAACTTTCAAAGAAAAGAAAGGGGAAAAGAAAAACAAAGTGATGTGGATTTAGAAAGGTTAATGTTAAATTGTTTGATCAATCTTATATACCTATATGTATTAATCTAAACTGATCTGACGATGAAAATATGTAATATAACCATTGTTAAATTTAAACAATAAAAAAATTGAAACAAAAAAAAATTTTTAATTCCAAAAAAACGATCAGTAATTTTTATGTAACACAGGGAAACCTTGTATCTCATATTTCTGTTGATACAATTTTAGATTTATATCTGTTTTATTGTGTAACATCTCCCAGGTTATTTTAATGACAAGGATGTTTCTTCTTAATTTTTTAAATTTTTATTTAGTTTTTGCAGTACCAAGATTCGAACTCAGGACCTTATGCTTGCCAGGCAGGTACTTATGCGTGTGAGCTGTATCCCTTGCCCATCTGCCAGTTATGTAGTACATCTAACCCCTGGAACTGTAAGATAATATATTTGGGTTATTTTAAGTCACTAAATTTGTGTTAATTTGTTAGAATAGCAGTAACAAACTAATCTACTGCCTATGCATCCATTCATTCAGTTCCTATTACAGCCACTGACTTACAGTCCCCACTACAGCAAATATACCTCTGCCTAGAATACTTCTCCCATAAATCTGATACAATCTTATCTTGTTCTTCACGCATAGTTTAAACTATCACTTCCCCTTAGATGATTTACCTACACTGGGCTCCTCTACTATCCAGTACTCAACAACATGTCACCTTTTCAACAATCTTAACACCTGAGTTGCAATCATTAATAATATCATTCTTGTCTGCATTACTTTACCTATTACTAAATAATTGGCTATTACTTTGTTATCCTTTGTTATTGTCTAAATCTCTTCACCAATATAGTAAGAGTACAGAGGGCAAGGCCTATTCTTCTGTATGTCTACACATACACTATATCTTCCCTCTTGTGTTGAGCAGCTTTTAATTTCTGACCCAGAATTCCTAACAAAAACAATTTAAGGAAGGAGGGCCGGTCACATAGCTCAGCTGACTAAAGCACCTGTTAAGGCAGAACACAGGGAGGGGGGTTCAATCCCCAGTGTGCCCTGCCAGCCATCCCCCCCAGGGCATGCTGTGATTGTGATGAGGATTGAGACTGGGCATGGCAGCATGTACCTGTAATCCCAGGCTGAAAACAGGAGAATCACTATGAGTCCAACCTATGAAGTGAGATCTGGTAGACCCTGTACAAAATAAAAGAAAAAAGAAAATAATTCAAGGAAGGGAGGCTTTATTTTTGCTCATGGTTTCAAAGATTTCAATGCATGACTGGCTGGCCCTGAAGCAGAAGCATCATGATGGAAAGGTGCCGTGAGGGAAAGCTGCTCACGTCATGTGAGCCGTGAAGCAGAGAGGGTTTGATCGAAGATCCAAAGACACAGTGTTCCAGATACACCCAGAAGTGTGTGCTACTAATCTATGTCTCTCAAACCAATCAAATTGAAAATCAAGTCTAACTATCACATATCTGTGTGCTAATTCGCAGTTCTCCAACCCCTCCCCATAAAACTGCCAAAGAAAAAGAAAATCTAATGAATGCTCAGTGAAAACAAAATGAACCAGTATACTTAGTAGTGAATTATTTCTCAGGAACCAAATAAAAATAATCTGACAACATTTTATTTTTTTAAAGAATTTTTCGTTTTATTTTTTTTTCTTGTTTTAGAACTTTTGTTTGTTTATTTAGTTATATGGCCGGCTCAGCCTGCCTTGAGGGCAGGGCTGGCGCAGCATGTGGTGCCGGGGATCGAACTGTGGTCCCTGAAGCTGCCCAAGCTTTTGTAAGCAGGCATTTTAGACCACTGAGACATCCTGCCGGGCCCCTGACAATATGTTATTATAATGCATTTTATTTTAATAGTTAGGGTTAGGTACTAGGAATCAAACTCAGGACCTTGTGCTTGCCAGGCAGGCACTCATGCCACTGAACTATATCTCCAGTCCTATCATGCTATGTATTAACTTTAGCAAATTAAGCTAATTTATTTGATTAGCTTATTCCTTAAGAAAGAAAAATTCGTAGTACATTTTCTGATCAGAGTTATCTGATTTTTATATTGATGGGCTTTCACTTTGGCTAACAGGTATAATTTTCAACATAGCCCAAACAAACTTATCCATGTGACAAACACGAATTGGATGCCTTGTCAGTTTTATGACACACACACCTTGTTAGCACAGACATGTAACCCCAGCACTTGCGAGCCTGAGCAGAATGATTGCTTCAAGCTCAAAGCCAGCCTGGGCTACAAAGTAAGTTCAAGACCAGCCTGAACTGCATAGTGAGATTTTGTCTCAAAAATGACAAAAAAAGTGGATGCCTACTCTGTGCAAGTAATATTTGGAATATGGTGAAACATATGGCTAAATCAAAGCTTAAGTACTAGGGGGAGGAAGATATAAAAATAAGCTACATATCAAGAAAAACACTACAAAGGAAAAGTGAAGTAATATGATAGTAAACAAATTAGTGCATTCACTCCCTCTGAGCAGAGAATCTGTCTTTAAACACACAGGTAGGGGAAACTAGGGAGCAATAGTTAAAACCTAGAACTTTTGTATTAAATGAAGCTATATTTAAGTTTCATTTATCACCTACTATGTGCCATTGGACAAATCATTTATCTTAGCGCAGCTGATTCACTTGTAAAATGGTGATAATATATACTTTCTCTATTCTAAAGATATTTTGAGAATCATATAAAGTAATCTATGAGAATGCTTAACATGATAACAGACACAGAAAAGTCCTTAATCCATAGCAGTTATTGTAGTAATATGTTTAAAACAGCTGACAACCCATCTTATTAACAATGTCAAAATGATATCTCTTATACAACGATGTGAAAAAATACATTCATTTACTCCACTAATACAAATATAGAAAAAATTAAAGGATTGCTCCACCTACATTCCTCTTGGGAATGAGACACCACCTCCCTTAGACCTTCCTGAAGTTTGGTTGTTGAAGACTCATGGTGAATTCACGCTTTGGAAACTGCCTATTGCTGAGCTGCTCAACTACATTTATCTAGTAGATGCTGGAGTAGAAAAGCCAACCATCTTGTTTCAGTTTCCAGCTAGCCATTCTCATCTCACCCAACTCCAGAACTTCCTGTGAGATGCAAGGAGACTGTTGGAATCTCCTATTTCCCCTGGTCCCCTCATAGAAGTGATTCCCTAAACCAACTCAGTAAACTTGCTTATGAAATTCCATTACAGAGCTTTCTCTCCCTTAAAAACCTGAGTTAAACAAAGCAACCATTGACAAGGCATTGCTGTTGAGAAAGATTGGCCAACCTGTGTAAAAGTTCACCTAGGATGTGTTCTAAGCTTTGTTGGGTCACATGTTCTCAGTCACATGCCCCTCAACCTTCTCCTTCTCATGGGAAAGCAACCATAGGTAGCACATAAGTGACTGAGTGTGTGTGTTTCCAATAAAATATTCCTTTATGGACATTGAATTTGAATTTCATGCAACTTTCACATGTTACAAAATATTGTTTTTTCGTTGTGCATAATCACCTTATCTGCTCTCTGCTTTAATTTCTTTCTACACAGGATTACCTAAAAAATCCCAGACATCATATTTCATACCTGTATATTTCAGATTGACCTGAAAGACAAAAGCAGTGTTCTTAATAATGTAGTTACTGGGCTGGGGAGATAGCTCAGTGGTTTAAGCACTTGCCTGACAAGCACAGGGTCAGGAGTTCAATCCCTGATATGTAGCTATTCTCTTGCCATCACAAATAAACAAATCTTTTATAACAAATACCTAGGGGTCATATTTCCTCTACTGCTTTATAAATATTAATTTTTTAAAAATTTGTTTGAAATAGTGTCAAAAAAGGTCTCATTTAATCTGTAAATGTCTTATCTTTCTTAGCCTTAATATTTCATTATTTTCATTGTGGTTGATAAATTAGGTATTTGTTCAATTTGAAACATCATTTAAAAATAGAAAATGCATCTGTAACCCACCAGTATTCAAAGCATGCAGCAAGGTAGACTTAGCCAATGAGCCATACTTTGCCAAGTTCCAAGCTAGAGGAAAGTGTTAGAAGCGGCCATGAATCTGATACATGGTACAGAAGTTGGTACACTACACCTTAAGATTTGTAATTTTCTTTCAGGATATGAAAGAGCTTTTACTAGCTCTGGGTCAAGAAAACATGGGAAAAAAGGCAAAATGGGTAAAATATATAATATTTATAATTACCTTTAAAACTCGACACCACCAACATAATCATGCATAGCAAAGTAGAACTAAATGATTCATTTTCACTATGTGGAGCCTTTTCGTTTAGAAAACGTCTTCACTAGAGGACAGAATTGAGCGATTCTGAGTCGCTATGGTGTGATTATAGCAATAGCTAAGTGACCATTCAAAAATAAAAACCCAGTTGCAAGTTGTTGCAAGTCTAATATTTATAAAGTATACCTAAATGAGCTACTGATACAGAATAAAGATATGTAAAAACATATACTTTAAAAAGTGTTTTAGTTTATCTGTGCATGTAAGTATATACACCTTCTGGAGTCCATTTGCCTCAACAACAACAAAAAACAACTGAAATGAATTAACTTTGGTAATATATGCATACATGTTATGAATATATATATGTATATATGTTACCAAAATTAATTTATTCCAAATTAATTTATTTGTCATAGTGTTTGTTTTTATTTCATTTGTCTTTTTTCCCCAATTTTTATTTTCCCTTTTCTTTTGTAACCATTTTATGTGTACTTTACTGCTGTTCAGAGTTTTCTGTGAAACCATTCTTTTTTACTCCTTTTTCCATATTCCTTCATCACAGGAAATATGAGATTTCTCCTTCATTTACATTTGACTTCCCAGAACCCTTTGCTTCTCTAGGTCATGACTGCCTTTCACAACCCTCTGGGCACTCTCAGAATAAGTGAATAAAGTATTACTCTGGATTTGAGTAACTGAAAGAAATGGAAGTACGGAGTCATGCATCATCTCTACTGATTCACACTGCTATACTGAGAAATATGGAGACTAGGTGTGCTGATTTCAGAGGACACTAACTGTAGCAGGCGGCCGATGACTACATCCCTGGCTTTTGAAGTCTCCAGGTTCTTCTCTCTGGATACGTGAAGACTGATTTGGTCCACATTAGTCATGATGAGTTCAGATGCCAGGATCTGAGTAGGAGAACTGTCGTGAAACATGTTGTCCATAATGTACTGCTTATATAACTCCACCACCTTCTGCTCCAGGTATTCGTTCAGCACTGCATTTGAAATAGGGTTCTGCATTTGCAAGCTGCTTTTCTCTTTGATACTGGTTATTCTCCAGTAGGATGAGTGACGCTGAATAGACTTTTGGGAGAAGTCGCTGGGCTGAGTAGAAAGGGATTCATCCATGGACAAAGTGATCTCAGAAGACTTTAGCAAAGGACCATATTCAAAACTGCTCTCTGAGGGAAAATCTGTTGTGTCTGAGTTAATGGCCATCACCTGGCCCCCTGCAATTTGTAAGTCATTATAGTTCTTGCAGATACTTTTGCAGGAAGGTGGCACTAAATAAGTTTCTCTGCTAGGGTCCTTGTATATTTCAACTGCAGCCAAGTTTGGCCTTTCAAACACAGGATTGGGGACTGTCGGCAACACTGTGACTCGTTGACTTATGCTCTGTTGGCTCTGTCTGGAATTCACGGGAGAGACAAACTTGCCAGAGGATTTGCAGCTCACATAAAGACTTCGGACCTGTGTTTCATCCACTGAAGAATAGGAAAGAGCAGCAACAGAACTCTCCTCTTCCTTTTTTTCAGTCACATGTTCATTGTAAGCTGTACAATTGTAGTGGATGTCATTCCAACAGGCAAGTCCACTGAGATAGGCTTCAGACAGCATTCTGGAAAGAGAATGGATGAGTAACTCTGAGAAGAAGACTGGAATTTTAACATCTTATAGTTGATATATCAAAAGAGAAGGAAAAGATAAAGAATAAATGCACTTCGTTCACTCACCACACCATTACCAATCATGCTGCACTCCAGGATTATGGCATGTCCAGTAAATATAAATATGAAAAGATACAGTTCATTTTTCAGATCCTTCCCATCATGGGAAAAATAAACTGGGCAGAAATAACTCTAATTTTAAATCATTAAGGACTATAATAATGATAGGCATAAAAGAAACACAGAGAAAAAACTCTGGGGAAAAGTCACAGGATATGTTAAAGGAAATGTAATGTTTCCATTAAATGGTGAAAGGGTAAGGAGGAGTACAACCCTCAGCCCAAAGTTACAAGAGAATATGGTGATGTGGTCTATTTACATACACCAAAAAGCTGAGCACATGCACAAATGGCTGGGGAAGGAGTCTGCGATTGGGTCCTGAAGGGCCTTGGAAAACAGACAAAGAGCTTTCTACTGTCCCATAGGAAATGGAGAGTGATTGAGAAGTTACAGATTGCAGATCAACATGGCTAGTGGGCTATGAGAAAGCAATGAAGACATCTGGCACGTTCTACTGGAAGCAAGGTCTGCATCTTACCTGTCTGCATTTCACCTTTTGGGGGCTGGATAATTATTTGTATTTAGGAGAGACTCAATAGATATTTGTAATTTACATGAAACAGCAGTGGCATGATATAAAATTAAGTCATACTTGACACATCAAGCAGGACTACAAAGTTTTCCTGAACTTTTCAGACCATGATAGATTATTTTTCTATCTCTCTCACTTCTTAGAGGTTATCCAGGAAGTGTCTCTCTGCTCCACTGATAGGTTTTTGTCTACCCTAGCTAGAAAAGCGCTGTCCTGACAGTGGGCTCTCCCCTCCCCTGCCTCCTATCCTCACCCTTAGCACTTGGCACTGATGTCTGGAGAATCTAGAATAGTTCAGAGACCAGCAGCTGCATTTGCTAAAATGGGAAGGCACTAACATTCCTGGCACTGGTGCAACAGAGCATGGTGAGGAAAATGGGTCCCCCTTGACCTTGAGGGCTAAGTTTCCAAAACAGACCTGACAACCTAGCCTTGAAATTGCAAAAGTCAAATTAGGAAAAAGGATAATTTTTAATCATACATAAATATTCTTTTTTTTTCAAATTTCATCCACTCTTTTACATTCATACATTCTTTTCGAGTCAATAATATATGTTCCTCTTTTTTGTTTCTTTCTCTTTTTTTTGAGATAGGGTCTCTTTGTCATCTGGAACTTGCAGTCTTCCAGCCTCCTAAGTGCATGTTTCTTTTTTTTTTTAATGGTATAAGGGTAGTGCTATAAAGGTTTGTTTTCTTTTTAGGAGGTGTATTCTAAAAATTATCAATTATTTAGGTGCTTACTATGGTGTGCATTAGAAACAGTTATGTATCATGAAAATACAAAGCTCAAGATCTGCGAATAATTGCAGTGTCATATGCTAAACACATTTACAACGATATAGATTACATTGTCCTTTACAAACCCAGAGTGGTGGTACATGCCTGTAACTGCAGCCCTCGAGTGGCTGAAGTAGGAGGATAACCAGATTACAGCTAGCTCAAGGCCAGTCTGAACTGCACAGCGAGACCTTGTCTCAAAAAAAAAAAAATGTGACACCCTGTAGACCCTGTACTAAATACATTAAAAATAATAATGATAATGAAAATTTGTGTTTCCTTAAAGAAAAATTACTTTTAGTACAGTTCTTCCTTCAATAAACCCCATAATCAGATGAAAAAAGGCTGTAAGGGGCTGGGGAGATAGCTCAGTGACTTAAGCACCTGCCTGTCAAGAGCAAGCTCCTCAGTTCCATCCCTGGTACCAAAAAAATAAAAAGATAAGCCTTGCAAACAGGAAAACATAAAGAGATTAGCATAAAGAGCTAATAGTCACACGCTTACTTCCCCATCCCAATCCACATAAGGGTTCCAAAAAGCTTTTCAAACACTTAGCAGAGATGATAGTTTGAGCAAAATATCTTGAGATAGCTTAAGCTTTGAAACTTGAGAATTCAAAACTTTGAAGGACTCAGGACATATTTGTTAAGCATTATTAACTATCGTCAAGAAATAAAACAATAGGGCCAGGCAGGGTGGTGTATGCCTGTAATTCCAGCACTCAGGAAGCTGAGGCAGCAAGATAGTGTTGCAAATTTGAAACCAGCCTGGGCTACAAAGTGAGCTCAAGGACAGCTTGAAATGCCTAGTGTGACCCTATCTCAACAAGGAAAAAAGAAAAGAAACCAATATAACTGAGGGACACAATGCATGCTTGGCAAGTACAAGGTCCTGAGTTGAATTCCTGGTGCAAAAAAAAAAAAAAAAAAAAAAAAAAAAAAAAAAAAAAAAAAAAAAAAAAAAAAAAAAAAAAAAAAAACAGAGAAAAAGAAGATGAAGAAATAAACCAATAACAAATTTTGGTAAGGCTATGGGTGAAAAATTTTGCTCTTCTACTGTTACTGGAAGTATAATTTGTACAACTAACATGGAAATCAGAGGGCAAGCCAGATAGCTCAGCAGATTAAAGTGCCTGCTTAGGCAGGCGCAGAAACCAGGGTTTGATCCCTAGCATGTCATGCTGGTCCCAGGCCTGGCATGCCCTGAGCCGGGGATTGAGACTGGATGTGGTGCCCACCTGTAATCCCTGCACTTGGAAGGCTGAAAACAGGAGGATCACTACGAGTTTGATCTGTGTAGTGAGACCCTGTACTAAATACATAAAAATAATAATAAATAAATAATAACATGGAAATCACTATGGAGAGTTTTCAAATCCTAAAACTAGAGACTCTGTTTGATCCAGTTATTCTATTTCTTGATAGCTCATCAAAAGTTTAAAGCATCACACCACAGCCACGTATGCACACCTATGTTGATATCTGCACAATTTGTAATAGCCAAAACTTAGAAACAACTCAGATGCCCATCACCAGGTAAAGTAAATGTGGTTTTTATACGCAACGAAGCACTAACTCACCATAAGGAAAAGTAAACTTGACGTAAATGGATGTACCTTGAGACCACATGTTTAAAACTATAAATATAATCAGAAATAATCTCTAAATAAATCAGACACATACATTTAAATATTTCATTGTTCTTTTGTGCGAGAAACCAAAAGTAAAAATAAGGACTAAAATGGATGATAGGCCAGGCGTGGGGGCTCATGTATGTAATTTCAGCACTCAGAAGTCTAAAATAGGAGTATCGTTGCAGGTTCAAGACCAGCCTAGGAGCCAGGTGTGGTGGTGCATGCCTGTAATCCCAGTACTTGGGAGGGTGAGGCATCAGGATCAGTGCGAGTTCAAGACCAGCCTGGGCTACAAAAGTGAGCTCAAGGCCAGCCTGAACTGTATAGCGAGACCCTGTCTCAGACAAAAAAAAAGCAAAGAGACCAGCCTAGGTTACAAAGTGAACTTAAGGCCAGCCTAGATTGCATAGCTAAATTGCATAGCAAGACCTTGCCATTAGAAGACAAGAAAAATAAAAATAAAATGGATGATAGATTTGGGGAAGAAGAAAATGTTCAAGTGGGAAGGGAAACTAAGAAAGGTGAGAGTAGGACAATGGGTGGAAAAGAAAAGGAAATAAAAGAGAATGGAAGAAAAAAGTGCAAACAAAGCTTTTGTAAATAGGGATAGAGGAAGCATTGAATGGTAGGGAGGCAAATGAGAAAAAGGAAGACTGAAGTTGTATTTGTATTCTTTAAAAAATAAAATAAATATATATTATATATTACGCACAGTGCTAGGCAAGCATGGTGGTGCACACCTGTAATCCCAGCACTCAGAAGGCTGAGCCAGATGGATCATTGTAAGTTAGAGCCCAGCCTGGGCTACAAAGTGAGCTCAAGGCCAGCCTGAGCTGCATAGCGAGACCCTGTCTCAAAAACATTAGATATAGACATACATAAAGATACTGAAATTGTACAGGTACAAATTTCCTATGATGAATGTGATCAATACATATGACAAGTATATTCTAATAAAGAATAAAGTTTTTAAGAATGCCCCCAAACATATTTGAACAAGTTTTCCAGCATATGATGATGGAACTGTACAAAATGGCCTTCATTTATACATTTACAAATCATTATAAATTTCCACATCAAAGAAAATAGCATAAGGATGATATATGTCCCTACTCAATAAAGAAATCATGGATTATTATAAAGAAACAGACTCAAGGGTACTGAATCTTCATGGATGGAGACAGTACAGCTCCAGGAAGGTTTGGAGAGTCAAGAGTATTTGATTCCCACTGTGTCCTACCTCCCAGGTCGGACCTCAGGAGCTAGGAAGTCTCACACAATTCTCACGCCCAGCATGGTGTGGCAAGGGAGCAGCAGGAGAGACAGCTGTGGGGGTGGCCTGGCTGAGTCGGTCTGAGGCTTCCGTATCATGTCTCATAACACTTGAGCATGTGATGGAGAGCCTGAGCCCTGTAGAATACTTAGAGGTGAGACAGAGAGATGGCAGATGTGGCTCCCATAGAGTGCTAAGCAGGGACAAGAATTACTGAGGTATAAATAGACTATAAAGCCAGAGATACCCCCATCTATTTCCATATATGTACATAAATAATCTGGAACCTAGAGGCAAACCCAATGAGGGAGCCCTTAAAAAGAACTTCAGAGTTGTTTCTAAAGAATAACACTAAGGAGCCTGATAGTACACACCAGGAACCTCAGCGCTCAAGAGGCTGAGGCACAAGAATCAACATGAGTTCAAGCCAGGCTGGCCTACATAGTAAAACTGACACATGGAGAGACAGACAGACAGACAGAGACTGAGAGAGAGGAGAGAGAGAGAGAGAGGGAGAGAGAGGCAGAGGGGCCCTAGAGGAGAAAAAATTCTAACCTGATAAGAGATAGAATGAATAAAAATATATGTATTGACGCTGAGTGCCATGAACAGTGCACTTGCTCAGCTCCCAGAACGCTGGCAACAAGAGCTTGCATTTTCTAGGCAGTCTATCAGGAAAGCAGTTCTAGAGAAAGTGACATCATAGAGAAAAAGAATTAACATGAGTTCCCCCGCAGAACTGGGCAATCACCCTTAACCAAGATCACAATCAGTAGAGCCCAGTGACATTTGTGGATTCCCACTGCTCAATACAGCTAGGATTTTTGAAAGATCAAAGGAAATATCACATGGGAAGTAAACAAAATCAACCACTTAGAGAAAAAGGCTGTGGGTAGGGGGGGCGGGGTCTGATGCTAGTATTCTCAAAGTATTACAATTGTGAATTGAAAATGAAAAGCTGTTTTAAAAATTGTCCCCAAACTCTTGGAAATAAAAAAAAAGATTGATTTAAAATTCAATTCAATCATTGGAAAGCAAAATGAACACATTTTATTTTGAAAGTAGAACAGAAAAACAAGAGAGAAAATAATAAGTAAAATATAAATACTGTCTAGACATCCAATGTAGGAGGTTCATTATCTGAATAATAGAAGGTTCAGAAACTGAGAAAAGAGGAAATACAGAAGGGATTCAAATAAAGAACTCAAGAATGTTTCTCAGAACTGAAGGACATAAGTTCCCAAAATACTGAGTAAAAACGGACCCAAAGCTTCTCTCGTTATTGTGAAAAAAATAGAGCATTTGGGACCAGGAGAAGATCCTGCAAGCTTCCAGAAGGGAAAACGTCAAGTGCAGAAAAAACCAAGAACCAGAATCTTCAGACTCCTCGCTGACAGCAAGAGAAGCAACAGGACAAATGAAGAAATTTCATGTAAATTTATTTCAACCTAGAATTTTAGGACTAAAAGTTGTACAGAACCAAATATGTAACTTACTGGCTGGGCGTGGTGGCTCACGCCTGTAATCCCAGCACTCGGGAGGCTGAGGCAGGAGGATCGGTGCGAGTTCGAGACCAGCCTGGGCTACAAAAGTGAGCTCAGGACCAGCCTCAACTGCATAGCGAGACCCTGTCTCAAAAAAAAAAAAAAAAAAAAAA
>PVJA010052612.1:0-12325 GCA_004027025.1 Myocastor coypus
TTTGAACTCACCTTATTCGCTAGCAAGCAGTACTTTTGGAAGGTGGGTGTAATGCCGTGCTCAAGGGCACAGATGTGGTCCAGGACAGAACTAGGCACTAGCTAGTTTACCTACCACTAAAGTTGTGCAGCTCCTGGCTTCCACTTTCTGTCTCTCTTATACAGCTTTTTAAAAATTAATTAATTAATTAATTAAAAGGAAATTTGGTTTTTAGGATTCAGCTTTCAGCATTTCAACATTCAAGATTTTAACCTTTAGAACTGTGATTGTCATGATTATGATCTTTAAGATCTTTATACTTTAGGGATTTTGATCTTTTGGGATTTCAGCATTCCTGATAATGGCTGTATTTTTTGTAATTATGATTGGCACCTTTTGAATAGATGGAATCTTACTTCTTAATATTCTACCTTTGATCCTCTTTCTGGCTCTTTGTATTGGTGCTGAAAGACAAGAAAAGAATGAAGAATACTGAGCTTAATTCTCACTGTTTTCTCTCTGGGAAAGTTGCAAACATTCATTATTCATAGCTGACACGTCTTTCTGGATTATGTTAAGACAATTGTGCTTCTTTACTTCTCTTTAAAGTAGATCAAATAATTTCCCTTTTCTCTCCGTCTGTTGCTGTCTCTCTGTCTTTGTATCTCTCTCTGTCTCTGTGTGTCTCTGTCTCTATCTCTATCTCTATCTTTATCTCTCTCTCTCTAGAGAAACTCAAGTGATCAAGATTTCCATAAAATCTTCAACTGATATACCCACTAGACATCCTCTGTTAATGTAAGGCTCAAATTCTCTGATCTGTAGTAATGGCTAAGCTCCACTGAATCAGATTCTACCCCTTGCGTGCAGATGGAGTAGTACTGATCACAGATTCAGCCCTGCTGTCTAGGCCTACCATAATGCAAGGAGGACGATGGCTCAGGGATACCTCAGAAAAGGGTTAGTGAGTGATCTGGAGAAACTTTTCATAAGAGCCCTGAAAGCCTTTATTAAGTCAATGCACCATCTGTGAGCAATAGTGTTTGAGATCTGCCCTGGGACTTCTTTGACCCTGGGTCATCAAAGACTTTTGTGTGGAAGTTCTACTTCCTACTGTAACTCTGCCCTCCTCATCTTGTTCCCCTAAATGATGGTGTTTACCACTTCCTGGACATTTCACCTGAAATGTCCCTCTCCCCGACCTGTTTTCTAACACTGGGATGATGAAAATCAAGAAGATTCAAGCACCTCCAGAGCCTAGACCTAGGGTTCCTTGAGCTAATGGATCTCTCTTTTCCCCAGTGCTGATGTGAGAGAGAGAGAGAGAGAGAGAGAGAGAGAGAGAGAGAGAGAGAGAGAATACTCTAAAAAAGGATGTAGATGAACTAAGGAGATAGCTCAGGGACACAAGTGCCTGCCTGGCAAGTGCAAGGTCCTGAGTTTGATCCATGGTTCCAGAAAGAAAGAAAGAAAGAAAGAAAGAAAGAAAGAAAGAAAGAAAGAAAGAAAGAAAGAAAGAAAGAAAGAAAAAAGAAAATCAAGGAAATGCCCCAAGAAACAGAGCTCGGGCAAAAATTGTCTCCAGGCATGAGGAAAAGAAAGAGTGCGTTTTCCATTATTGGAAGAACTGTGCGTTCAGGCAACCAGGCCCTGGGAAGGCCCTGTGGCCTAGAGATCCCATGGAAGCCTCGTCTCACAGCCGCAGGTTTCCCCTAGGACTTTCTCCGGACTCTATTTCCTCACTCCATTTTTTCATCAACAATATAACAAATTGCCATAAACCGTATGGGTTATAACAACAGAAATGTGGGGCTGGTCTGATCATTTGGTCGACCGGGAAGCTGCTGATTATAGTGCTGGAACATTTGATATCTAGTGAGGAACGATGGTTTTCATACACCAGTTCCCTTATCTTCTCATGTGGAAGTCAAAGCAAGATGAATTGAACCCTGGAAACAACCTGGATGTCCATCAACTCAGGAATGGGTCAATACGTGGTAGTCTTACACAGCAGAGCAGTGCTCAGCTATAAAACAGGATAAATTTGAATCTCTTGCTGGTAAATGGAGAACATACTCTTAAGTGAAGTAAATCAGACTTCCATGAGCAAACATCATATTGTCTCCTTAGTGTGAGAACCAGAAAGAAAAAGTGGAATCTGAAGTGTACAGTAGATACCATGAAAAGAGAATGAACTTATTCCAAAGGAAATGGTGACTGAGGTGAGGAGGAGAGGAGAGGGAGTGGGGGAAAGGGATTTAGCTATGTGTGTACGCAGGATGGCTTGGGCAACTGTAGTATGGAAGTCTGTTGGTCTATGGAAAGGAGCAGATAATAGTTAATTTTTTGTCACATTTTTTCAATTGTAATTCTTCTCTTCTTAACTTCTTATACATTTCTTCCTTTTTTTTCTTTCTTCTCTCATTTACATACACATATCTGGTAATATGAGTAAGTGCTTTGAAAAGAACACTTTCTATTACAACAAATACGGTGAAATTGGTATTTCTTTGTTAAGTGAGATTCTGTACCACTTGTAATTTTTTCTGTTTTAATTCTAATTTGTACTCTCTTAAATAAAAAATAAAAAAGATTATTTGAAAAATCAATACATGCTACCCATTAAAAGAACCACGCTGGTGTCGTGCTCCCCAGCTCCCGCACTGCCACGCAGCAGATCTGCAGCCTGGACCACATCACCTCATCACGTTCTTTTTCAGTTTTTTTTTTTTTTTTTTGGGGGGGGGGTGGGGTGGGGTGGGTATGGAAAATGGAATAAAAATCCCTACCTATGTGACAAATGAGTATTTATTGTGATTAAGAATACATGAAGGCTCGGTATGAGCTTTTTTGGACCCCATTTTTTTCGTTGAAGTTCAGAATTTTTCCAGGTGAGTCTAACACAGGACTTAACCCCCAAATCCATGGTGCTCAGAACAAGTCTGTAGGTTAATCCTTGCTAAGCCAAGTCCTTTGCTGCCTATGCTCCCATGTTAATACATGCACTCTGGGCTGGGGCTATAACCCCGCTCTAGAGTATGCACCTAGCACGCACAGCACCTGGCTTCTACCCTCAGCAGTGGGAGGACAAACGTGTACCCACTCCTTAGAGCTGCTCTGCTGGGACCAACTGCAGGCTCGACCCCACCACATTTTCGTCTTCTCTGCGTGATGCTTTTAGACCAGGCTGCTCTTTTCCTTTTATTTCCATTCCTTAAGTTCTACTTCTCTCCCCAGTTTTCTCCACTGGGATTCACTTGGCCCACCTTAGCTTCCGCACACATCTGGGACTTGTGGTGCACCTCCTTTGTGTGCCTTATTCTTCATTTCTTTTGGAAAATCAAGTTATAGTTGTCACGTTCTGTAATAGGAAAAAATTGTTGTCAGCCTCCTTCAGAAAAGGATCAAATGCTCACATGCAGGAGACCATTGCTCTATACCTTGTCCGTGTGTGAATCTGGAGAGAGCTCTGGTTCCATGGAGGATATGACCTGCAGTTGGCACTGCTACCTGATGACTCTGGGGTGACATTCTGGACTGAGGCAATAGAATGTCCCACTTTGAAAGCTTTGGACAAGGAGACATAAGGCTCTATCAAATAGCTTAATGCCAAATTTGGCTGAATGATTTTATTTATTATTTTGTTTATTTGTTTGTATTTTTAGGGGAGGGCGTGCAGGGTTTTCAGGGTCTTAGTACTAGATCAGACTCATGTAATCCACCTGTTTACACCCTCCCAAAAGCTGGGATTGCAGAGGTGCAAAACCATGCCCAGATTCCATTATTGCCTCAATGTGCCCCGGGGGCAGGGCTGGCACAGTAGGCCTAGGGATCAAAGCCCCAGCCCCTGCATGTGCTTGGAGGTGCTTTAATCTGCTAAGCCACTTGGCCAACCCCAGAATGACTTTTAAAAGCAAAAACTATAAAGTTTTTGACAGTTGGCTTATGTAGTTACAACTACGTATCAAAATACAGACAGGACAGAGAATTTTATAAAATTTTCTTGTTAAAGTAATCTTATTTTTGGTCTCATACCCATTTTTTTTCCAGGTGTTACTTTTAAGAAATCATATGTGGACAGCATGTTAGGGCTTTTGTATAACAAAATCTTGCTTCTCTACTTGACAAGCAAGAAAATCTTTCCAAATCACAACATAACTGGTAGAATATATGATGAAGATGTCTGTTGTCTGCTTCCGTTATCCCAAGGAGAAAGTAAGTAATCAACTTTATTCCCAAGAGGTCAGATAAAGGATTTTACGAATGAAATCCAGAAAATACAAAACTTCACTTCCATCTTTGAAAAGGATCTGAAGAAAATCTTAATTGTACTCTACTCTATATAAGACATCGCGTCCCCTGGAAAGTTTGCATAGAGTTGCCCAGGGGGAGACCACACTCCTGGGACTTGGTTGGGCTCCCACTGTAGGCACTGAGCTGACTTGTGACTGTGCTCATCATACCTGTCTATTATCCCTTCTCTTTCTCAAGGTCTCTCCAGAGATTTCCAGACAGGCCATTCAAGAACAAGATCTTAAAGCAGCTCAGACTCCCAGTCTAAGTGTCTTCTCTCTGCAATATTATGTTTTCCAATGTAACAGAAGAACACTATCGTTCAATGAAATATAATCTAATCATATTTCTTCTTTGCTTTTAGCCAACAGTGTTTGGACCACTGTTGGGTAATAAGAGTTGTATAGTTACTTGCAATATAAAGGAGAGTAAGAAAAGACAAAGATCTTGCCAGAAAAAACTCAGTCTTTCTTGCAGGCATTTATCCTACTACAGATGATGTACATAAGAGCTAGTTTCCATTATATTAAGTCTTCTTGCTTTGTACTACTTAAGATGACACAATCTAGCTAAAACGAGATGACATTTTTTTCCTGTTACTTTTATCTGTGCATCTGCCCATTAGCCTGCGTATCCATCTACCTACCCATCTTTTGTCTTATTGGCTGAACACACATACTGTTGCCTAGGTTGTGAGCTTACTTGCTTTATTGTTTGGCTGGACATAGATATGTATGATTAAATTACTCTTTATTACAATGGATGTTCTTTTGACCAGAAAGCACAAAATTCTAATTTATATAAAACGAGAACCTACCAAGTAGTGGCTTTTACTGTTGTCCCTGCATGGCTAACCATTTCTCCAAAGGGCCCTCTCTATCATTTATTAAGGTTGTAAAAATGACTGTTAAAAATAGTTCCATATAATCAAGTCTCGAAATACAGGAAAAGAAGTAGTAAACCTCTACAAGCTTGAGTCTTCATGCTCTTAATGGCTGGTCTCTTAATTAACAGCTTAGCCATCCCACCTGCTGTCAGTATAATTGTGTAGTGTTCTCACTTAATTTTATTTGACCTCAAAAACTCGCAGCCTTGTTCCTTTGTGGAGACTCGTGCTACCTCTTCCTCACTTTTCTCCGGAAGTGTTTCCCTGCCTCATTTTAGCTCCAGGGGAAGTAAGGAGAAGGGTTGTGGTCTCTGCGATGACACAAAAGCACGCTGACAGGGCATGTGCTGAAGCAGGGGAATCGCCCGTTCAAACTGGGAGCTGTGCTGGAACGCATCCTGAAATGATTAAATTGTCTGTTCCGGTTGTAAATCACAAGTGTGGTAATTTAGAGCTAGCTTCCGTTGACTAATAAAATGGAACATGTGAGGGAGGGCCGCTCCCAGGTTGCAGGGAACTGCTCCTTAAGAACTGCAATGGGAAACATGCAACTCGAGTGACAGCGAACGAAAGTCAGAATCAAGCGGTGCCTGAGGGAGGGTGTGACTCACATCCATTATGGAATCTGTTTCTGCCTCCACGGAAAGACCGCTAATAAATTATGAGCACGTTAAACGTGGTTGCTGATTCGGTAATAAATATTGATTAAAAACAAAGCTCAGAATACCTTTTCTGACACGGTCTGAATCGCACAGTCCAGTCGGGCAGTGCTCCAGGGTTCAGATTCAATAAGGAAAATGTCTCTGTTTTTTATTTTTCTTTTTGGTCTGACAACCACGGGAAGATTAAGGCATTACCATTATAGTGAATATTTGAAAAGACAAGATTTTGTGTAACATCAAATTGCCAAAGTGGTCAAATAATCTGTATCTCCAAATCAAGCTGTCATAGAATAACACCAATAAATAAATAAATAAATAAATAAATAAATAAGCGTATTTGAATTCTTCCTGTTTCATACAGCGACACAATATTTTTTCCTCAGTTTCCTTCCTGAAGTAATAAAATCTGATCTTTCATTTTTCACCTTATTATATGCATTCCTGATCTTTCTCCTCGTGTCCAGAACATTCTTTCTATGAAAATCTTGAGAAGAAAGTCACTTTTGTGTATGGCGTTGCTTTTCAGAATGTGCTGCAAGTCTGGGAAAGTATGAAATAGAAGTGCCCCCATCTGGAAGCCGAAATACCTGGCTTTAGTTGAATTCGTGCCTCCTGTTATGGAGAGACCCTGGGATATTCATTTACTATCTTTGTATTTCTGTGTTTTAATTTATAAAATAAAGATATTTCCTTATAAGACCCATACAGTCTCTAGAGGTATAATCGCATGATCATAAAATAAGACTCCCTAGCCCGACTTCCACCACCAAGAACACAGGTGTGTGTGGGTTAATCCAATCTTCAGCTTTTTGATATTCGTATTTTTTCTGCATGGTTTCCAAGAGAAAATCAAAATGGAAGAAAAAGTACTGTAGCTAATTCAACCAGGCTTTCCTTTACACTTAACAGTTAACTCAAAAAAGGAAATATTTGAGTTGGTTCTTATAGACTCCAGTCTGGCACAGTTTTTGTTTTTTCGCTTTTCCTCCTTCTCTTCTTTCCTCTAGCTTTGATGACTGTCCGAATTAGCTAGTATTCTAGAAGTTACTTCTTTTTCCTTTCAAAGAGAAAAAGCAGAAACAACAGAAACAAAGACAAAGCGAAGCAACATAGAAGAAGCAAATGGTATGGAATTTTAAAACAAGAATAGAAAATTAATACTGGTTATTATATTACATCAAATTCGTTGCTCAGCTTTGTTGCTCAGTTTAACGTGCAATTAAACTTTAACGCTTCCTTTCACTAAACCTGAAAGAATAAGTAAAATCTGAAAAGTACGATGGATGCAGTGAAGCAGAAAGAAAGTGAGCAAAAGGAATACACGATTCAGTTGAGGGAAAGGAGAAAAGGAACAAAGGAAAGGAAAAAACTTGTAAGGATGTACACAGGACAGCAGACATGCGTGCACTGCGAGCTTCTTTTGGGTAGTAGTTAATGTTTAAATTTTCTCTTTGACCAACTCTACGTGCTAGCATGTGTAGTCTGAGCAACCTCATTGACGACGGCCATGTGCAGTGTGACAACCACGGTTGAATACCTTTCATCTTGTACTTTTAAATGTGTATCACCTGCAAAGTCTCATCAATTATTTTTGTACTTCCTTTAAAATAAATTAAAAAAAAAAACAAAAAACGAAGTGGTCTAGAAGTTATTTCTATCAGTGGTTCTGAGTCAGGACAGAGGTGCCCACATCCCCACTCTGGTGCTGTAGTCCTGGAGTCAGACGGAGTTTGCTTGGAGTAACTCCCTGATTTTGTATCTTAAAAGTTTCCTTCAGCAGTTCTTTTATGCAGCCAAATTGCATAACCACAGATCTAGTCTAGACTTCATAAGGAGGCTATCTACAACATTCTTATAGATCATGCCACTGAAGTCTAGATACTTCCAAGGGTCTGTATCATGGTTGGAAATGTTCTCCAGAAATAACAGCTATTCAATTTATATCTTCTTTCTGTATGTACTTAATGCAGTTCATTGGAGAGGGAGGGAGAGAGAGAGAGACAGAGAGAGAGAAAGAGAGAGAGACAGAGACAGAGACAGAGACAAAGACAGGGACAGGGACAGGGACAGAGACAGAGACAGAGAGACAGAGGAAGAGACAGAGACAGAGACAGAGACTGAGACTGAGAGAGAATTCTCTGAGCCTTGTCTCCAGATTTAATTCAGGATAGGACTTGGGTATAGGTGTGTTTCAGGGTTTCCCACATAACTCACCAGGGCTGATGCCCTCCCTTCAGGAAAGCCCCCGGGGCTTCCTACTTCGCAGTACTTGTGTGATATCTCTGAAATCCTACAAAAGGTGAATGCTAGCACTAATTTCTATTGCCAGCTGCACTGTTCCACACAAAACCACGTGTCTTTTCCTATTTCGTCCTCTGAGCCACCACTGTGCATGACAACTTCTGAACATGTTTTATAAAGGAATCCTTTTCATTTACTACTTTTTTTTTTTTTTTAGACAGGGTTTCACTATGTAGGTCAGGCGAGCTTTGAACTCATGATGCAGCCCAGACTAACCTCGAACTCATGGTTATCTGTCTGTCTCAGCTTCCCAGGTGCTGGGGTTATAGGCATGCGCCACTACAGCTACATGCTACATGTATTTTTGAACTGAAAAATTATTTATAGTTTTTAGTTTTATTTTTTGTATTTTAGGGAAGGGTCTACAGGATGTTCAGGGTCTCCCTGATTGGATTTGTAGTGATCCCCTGTTTACAGCCTCCCAAAAGCTGGGTTTACAGGAGCACGCCACCACGCCCAGTCTCAATTGCCCTCTCAGCATGCCCTGGGGGTGGGACCAGCACAGCAGACCTGGGAATTGAACCTTGGCCCCTGTACTATAGTTTTTAGTTTTATAAACCCTAAATGAAGTTAAACTTCTATGTGACTATATTCTATCTAAAATCATCATCCCTAACTATAGTCTGCTAATGGGACTTCTGGGGCCGACAGTAATCTTCGTGAGGACGAGAGACATCACTATTTATTACCACCTCTCTGGTTCCTTGTACCTCCACTGATACACAGAGGCTTTGAATGAATTATTGCCAAGTGGACAGCTGAATGGAAGAGCAAGTCCTTTCATACGTGCAGAAATCCTGCCCGAGTGTTATCTGGTTCACGCATGGAAGCAGAGCCCCTCTTGAGCGCGTGCACTCGTCCAGCCATGCAGAGCACCCATGCATACAGAGCTCCTGTGCGTGCCTGTGCCTGCCCTAGGTGTACGCTTGAGCTCACCATTACTACCAGCATCTGTATGAGGACCCAGAAGTTGCTGAGTACTCGAAAGGATCCCTCAGCATCTCTTGGCTCGAACATCTGCTAGCACTGCTTTCCGTAGCAATGGTCCTGGGTACTACGGTATTAATACCGAGTGAGCAGATGGCACAGGGTGTGTTACTTAAGACAGTTTTGCCAGGAGGTAAATTTATGCTTTATAAATGCACTTCAAAACTATGCTATTTGATTTAATCACTTAATGCAAAGACAGCTGCATACTATATTTGCCTTAACTGCAGTTATATGGGTTATCTGCCAATCTGTTAATTACAGTATTTTGAAAGACTTCAGGAAAAAAACAGTAATTACACAGATTGGGGTGGGGGAGGGAACATTCTTGAAGCCTAAATTCAGACATTCATTCCCAGCTAACATAAACTTATGGAAGATTTAGAAAACCTGTTAAGAAAGTGGGAGTAGCTGTGATGGCTTTCTTTTTCAAGGCTTCTGTGTGTGTTCCCACTCCGCCGCAGCTACGGGGTAAATACCCGCAGAGCCGAGCAGAGCGCCGTCCCCACATGCAGATCTCTAGCTTCCCCCGGAAGGTCTTCTTCAACTGCTCCATTCCTTAACATTGAAGGAAAGAGGTCACTGTTCCGACACGTTTCCGCCCTTGACTTTCTTGTATTTCTTAGGGGCCCGACTCGATCCCTAACCCCGCGGCCAAGATTTCTCTGCTGAGTATTGGCAGTAATTACTAAGCAGATTGAGTTAATGCTGTATCTGGGAAGGGAAGCACCTTTAGGTTCGTCTGACAGCTTCGTGGCCTTGTCGAGGAGTGCGTGCCACAACCTGGCCGGAAAGCCTTGTCCACCTCACCTGCTCCCTGGGAATTCCGGCTCAGCGCATTTCCTTGTCATTTGAGAACAAGGTTCCCTGTCTGTGAAATAAAAGGACTGACCAGGCCCCAAGCTGCTAATCAAAGAGCTCTAGAGAGACCATCATGGATGATCTGGCCAAAGCCTTTTATTGAACAGGTGGTGAAAAACCAAGCACTCCAATTCTTAACTGATTTGTCTCCCCAGACGAGGTAAGGCACAATGGAAATTTTGGCCATCTTCTGTCCAGCTGGTGCTGTCTATCCCATGCTGCCTATGAAGTGTCACAAGACAGAAATGAAACAGAAGGAGCCGAGTCTATGTTCTGTTGAGGCTGCAGGTAATATAGAAATTAATACTCCAAAAGATCTTAGCTTCTCTTATTGAGTGTATGGGGTCTGGACAGCCCACGGCACCCAGTGTAACCTGCCTTGGGACAATGGCCCTCGGGTTGGGCATCGCAACCCGAGGGGTCATAACCTGCCCACTCAGTGTGAGATGCTGCTTTATGTATTTTCCAAACATCGTTGCAATGAAAACCTCTAGCAGCGTGTGATGCTGACATCCTTGCGTCAGATGCTTTACAGAGAGGACAGCTTGTTTCCAGAGGCTGAGCTGTTTGCTCAAAGTAACACAGGAAACTTGACGTAGAGTACCGCACTCTGATGGGGACTTACAGAATCAAAGCGTATTGACTTGCCAAGAAAAAAAAAATGTGTGTGTTCTGTTTCCAAAACTGACTAAAACACTTGTAGCTTGGGGCGCTGAGGTGATCTTTTGCATGGAAATTCATCTGAAGAATATCTCATAGAGATATTCTCATAGAGGCTTCACTCAACATTTCACAAATCTCAGCTAATGAACCATTATTTGTGTGGCCTAGGTCCCCAGAACAACGATTTTCACCTTCTTCATGGGAAGCAGCTCTTCTCAGTGCCGGGGTGATTGCCAAATCTATCTCAGCCAAAAGGAGAGGACAGTGTCAAGGTTGCCAAGTAGAGGACGAGATGGATCCTTCCAAGTCACACTGAGGTGACCACCAGGCTGAGGCCATAGTGGGCTTGGGAAGTACTTACACCTTCCACGGTCCCTAGCATTTCCATGCCCTTGACCCTGTGAGGTGAAATTAAAAATTAAATTAAAAAGAAACATGGTGAAAGTTAGAAAACTTCTTTTGCAAAATGTTTATAATCAAAGACATTGCTACAAATCCCCCTCAAAACACCCCTCCTTGATTTTGAACTCACCTGTTCCATTGGTTTCACCTGTTATGGTCTGTGTCTAGCTGTCCTCCCAGAGCCTCATGCAGTCATGGGGTGGGGATTTCTAGAGTTTGAGACTAACTCATGATCCACTGGATTATGGGTCTGAGTACTGCTGGGTACATGGTTGTGAGAGCTACAGCCAGCCTTGGGGTGGATAGCCTGAGTGTAACAAGAGAGACAGAGACAGACTTCCTCTCTGTTGCCACTGTTACTGTTCCACATTTCCTCTCTGCTCTTTGCCACCACCATGGAAGGTTGCTGCCTGCCATGTGCCTCTCTGCCTTGGAGCCAGCCAAGTATGAAAATGAAACCTCCAGTAACTGTGAGCTAAATTAACCTTTCCTTCCTTCATCTTGGGTGTCAGGTATTTGTCCCAGCAAGAAGAGAAGAGTAACTGAGACATGGCCACTTCCTAAAGCAGCTCTTGAAACCCTCTTTCACATATTTAGTTGCACTGTTTTGGTATCTCCAGGACCTGAACTGATGCATTTACTTTTCATGGTCACTTTTACATGGTGCCAGATCTGTTGGGTAAGGTGTCTGGGGACACTGAGCCTGCCCTTGTTGGATGGTGTTGGTAGAATTCATAGTATCTCTGTCAC
Organism: Myocastor coypus; assembly: GCA_004027025.1. Classification (NCBI taxonomy): domain Eukaryota; kingdom Metazoa; phylum Chordata; class Mammalia; order Rodentia; family Myocastoridae; genus Myocastor; species Myocastor coypus. Next base: position 11,785 of record PVJA010052612.1, read on the forward strand.
CCCTCCTAAAGACACCCACAAATAAGGATTGCAGAAGCTGCTTCAGAAAGTTCCGAGGAAAATGAGACATGTGTGAAGCACGCAGAACATTTTGAGAGGGATTGATGACCATGAGTCTGGTATTCCAATCTATTTTTTTAGTATTCAGCACATATTTTGATCACCATCAGGACAGCGCAATCTTCTGAATCTTCCCGCATCTCTGCTTTGAGACTTTGACAAAGTGCCTTATGTTAAATGCATTCATACTTTTTTTAATCATAATTTTACGTATTATACCTAGTGTTTAAAGCAATATTCTTTGGTAACTAGGTGTTTTCTTTTCTGCTGTTACTTTACTGGCATTTTCTACTCTTCCTAACTTTAAAAATTTATTAGTTATTGTTGAGAGAAGCAGTTTTGCCCACTCTAAGTTAATTCAAGAAACTGATGCTTTGGAATCCAGTCTTGCAAGAGGGGAGGACCTTTTTCTGGTTTATACTGAAGTTCTGTACTGCACAGTATGATGGTGATGATGATGATGATGATGATGATGATGATG
>PVJA010052613.1:0-12323 GCA_004027025.1 Myocastor coypus
TTTTTTTTTTTTTTTTTTTTTTTTTTTTTTTTTTTTTTTTTTTTTTTTTTTTTTTTTTGCTGTATTTAGGACAGGGTCTACATGGTCTCTCTGTTTAGGTCAGACTCATAGTGATTCTCCTATTTTCAGCATCCCAAACACTGGGATTACAGGTGGGCCATCACGGCCAGTCTCAATTGCAGTCTCAGTGTGCCCTGGTGGCCTCTGAGCTCTGTGGGGCTTTAGTCCACTGAGCTATCAGACTGGTCCTAAAACGTATTTGAATTAAGCACATACTTCCAAAGGCTAAGATACAAATGGCCAATAACTGGAAAAAATGTCCAATAGTTATCAGGGAAATGTGGTTTTAAACTACACTGAGGTTCCCATTTTGCACTGGTCAGAATAGCTATTATGAATACTATAACAACAAAGTAACAAATGCTGGGGAGGGTATGGGGAATAAAGGAGCACTGATACACTATTGCAGAGATGTTAAATAGTATCCCCAGCACGTAAAACAATATAGATATACCTCCTCACCTTAAAAACTGATAAGTCAGACATATATATATATATATATATATATATATATATATATATATATATGGCTAAACCACTCCTGGCTGTATACCAGAAAGAACTTATGCAAACATGCACTGGAGAAGCTTTAATGTTGTGTGTATGTCTGCTCTCACAATAGTCAAGTTGTGCAAACAGCCTAGATGCCCACTAATGGATATCTGTCTAAGAGATGTGATATTTATTGACAATGCTATATTTTTCAGCTATAAAGAAGAATGAAATTATGTCATTTGCAGAAACATGAGTAGAAATAGAATCTATGATTTTAATCAAAGTAAGACTGAAAGAATGCTGTTACATTTTTTCTCATTTGTGGAACTTGCAAAAAGAAAGAAAATTACATGAAGGTGGAAGGGGCACCACCAAGGAATTAAATGGAGCTAGGAGAACAGAAGGCCATAAGAAGGGGCAAAGGATAGCTACGGTCAAAGGATATGGCACACAGTCATGGAAAGTCACAGTGGAAGCCATTCATTTGAGCAAGTGATATGTACAAAGAAATATATATATATATATATATATATACATATATATATATATATATATATAAAGAATGTGCCTGTCATAATTTGATCCATGTTTATCCATTGAGCTTCACAGAGATTCACTGACAAAATAATATTATTTATAATGGCACAGGAAATGATCAGAGACTGCCGCAGTAGCCATCAGAAGGGGCTAGTTGTGTTATTATGTTCATGTAATGGAACTCCTCTTGCCACTGAGTAAGGAGGAGTGTCGCTGCATGAACAGTGTAGTATGATCTTCACATCTGCCAGGGATGTAGCTCAGGGGCACAGAGCCTGCCTGGCCATGGACGGCTCTTGAATTCAATTTCTAGTACAAAAGAAGAGAGCACCTCACAGAATAAGACGTACGACCAGGGAAAGCAAATTACTGGAACATCTGTATTACCATGGTCCTTTGCAGAAAAAAAAAGGCGTTTATGAAAAATATATATTTCTAAAGTATATATTTATTATCTGTGGAATAATTCATGATAAGAATTGAACTTTGACATGCCTGAATGAGTATTTTGGATAGATATGCCATGGGGCTAGGGCATTTCATTTCTATGATGCTCATTTTCTGAGTAATTTTAATTGTATACATTACACTGATTTTACCCATATGTATATATGAATAAAATATATAGGATATTATGTAGCTGTTGGTAAAGAAAATTCTGGTATGTCTACATAAGAAAACGTAAAACTGAGCTTTTTAATTTGAATAATCAAGACAATCATCGAGATATTTATGTTCTGATATGAGCCTATTAATTATAGAATTTAAGTATCATTTTCCTTTAAAACAACTGTTGACACCTAGAAATAAATCTAGGTTAATAGAATGTCTTGTGTATTTTCTTTAATTATTGAGATACATGGATGAAGGAAACATGGATAACTTACTTGTATGTGCTTTATTGGACCTTAATCCAATTTTTTAATAGTTACTCATGGTGATTAATAAAATAAACAAGTAAATTTTCATTTGTTCACGTGGTTTAGTTATTTAGAGCACCAAAATCAAAAGCTTTCAGAGAAGTGAGAAAAAGAATCCTAGAAGGGAAGTTTATACTTTTTTTGATGTTTTCACCTTAGTGTGATTTTGCTTTTAACATTATCATAACGTGTCACAAAAAAATTTTCACAAAATATTGGAAAGCTTTATACTTACAAGTTATATATTTGTATGATCATTAAATAATATCTTAAATCATGTGAGTTAGCAATATTACAATTCAAAGTTATATCAAAGTAATATTTAATATGGCCATGTAACCTACCCATCAAGATAATATCTAAAGAAATTACAATGATTTCTTTTATTATTTTGGATTTGATACAACTTGAACAAGTTATATATTCTTTAATCTTGCCACGTAGAGCTTATTAAACAATGCCGGCAGCATGAAAAGAAATATCCTAATATTTTTAGAACTATAAATCAGGATTAGAAAGATATCCTTTGTCATTAGAAAAATATGTTTTAAATAGAACAATAACTCTACTTTGAATAATCATAGTAGTCACAGAAATATATTTTGTCATGTACAGAAGATATTTAAATAAATATAAAAATAAAAATTTAATGGATTGGAATCAGTACTACATGCTAATAAGCAATCATTTTTATGTAAGCAAGATTAAAAATAGATATTTAGGATATTACAGTTATTTTGTATGACTTTATGGTAAGACTTTATATAATAAGGTCTTATAAGTACAAAGGCTAAGAAATGTTATATACATTTGTCATTGAATTACCTTTGAAAGATGTTGGATTTTTAGATAAATGATTGTAAGAATTAAAATTGAAATATAAGAGTTGAACATTTAACCTCATATGAAGATTATACAATGCTCATATGCACAGAAACATCACAAGGTATCAAACAATAATGTACTATTTTATTGTCAATTTTACAAAACGATTTGCATTGAAAGCTAGTTTCCAGAAGCATTAAAACTTAGTGCCTACCCGTCAAAATTTATAGAGTTGCTGTTAATGCTTTACATCTGGTGAAATACGCACTTATACATGACGTGCACCAGTGCCAGTCTGTGTGCTCAGCGATGCACGAGAAGCTGCTCATCTAAAATTTAGCCACTCGATTCAATGTTTCGAGGGAGTAAACTTGTTGGATGAGCAAAATCAGCGAGGCAGATAATAAAGCAATAACCTAGGAATACCCTGGAGGACGGGAATTGGATAAGCTCCCAAATAAATACAACCTAGGAAGGACGGCAATGCTACAGTAAAGGAGAAGCTCATCTCTAGGTCTGGGGCAGGGAGGCGAGAGGATATAAGTGGTTGAACTGAGCAAAACGAGTACATAAAAAGGTGACATTTAAGCCCCATGAAAGTGGGTAGCATTGCAGGGTATGGCACATGGAGGGAAGGGGACGCAGGGCAGGGATGAGCAAGGCTCCATCTGGGACGAACTGAGTCTTTCTGTGGAAATGAAGAACTGTCAAGTTTGATTTTCTTCTAGCTGCATATTGCTATTTGAGACTTTACTTGTCAAGTCCTTCCAGAATTTACAAAGGCTTTCTTTTAAAGTTTCTGTAGGTAATAAAAATATTAAATTCTTAGACAAGTTCCATATTTGAACTCATCATCAGTTATGAATAGCTGGTTTCTGGACTAATGACATTGTATTTTAATATTTCTAGTAATGTGATAATATACAACTAAAATTAGAAATAAACTGTATTAATTGCATGATTTAATACAGCAAGGATCCAAAATACAGGCATATTGCAATAACTAAAGCTCAAGAAGAAAATTTTAAGTGAATTTAAATTCAATGGACTTGTATTCTTAATATAACATACATAATTGACTCTTAGGTTGGAAAGTTTTTTAGTCAACATGAAAACACTGCATTTCAAAGTTACTAAAGCTTGTATCTGTAATTCACTCTAATGAAAAGCAATTTTCAAATAAGTTAGATTAGTTACATGAGGAGATAAGCATTGTTCCTGTATTTTCCTTTTTTTTTTTTTTTTTTTTTTTCTGGTGCCAGGGATTGAACTCAGGACACTAAGCTTGCCAGGCAAGCACTTATTCTACTAAGCTATCTCCCTAGGCCCTAATGATCCTGTATTTTCTTAAGAGTAATCCAAGTCAGTTACTTTCACTTAAAACAAAACAAAACAAAACAAAACAAAACCTTATAAGTGGCTTATCATTTATGTGATAAGTTTAATCCCAGTAGAAAACATTGAATATGTCACCATCTTTCCATTTTGGGCTATTAGGTACATAAACTATCATAAATGATTATTCAGTTCCTGATTTTAAAAATATAACCTATATCATTATTATTTATTGTTTGCCACTGTATTTTTCTGGGGTGGAAATTCCTGCTTTGCTCACCAACCAACTAAAATATGGATTACAAAAATCTTGGTCAGAAGCCAGGCGTGGTGGCGCACGCCTGTAATCCCAGCACTTGGGAGGCTGAGGCAGGAGAATCAGTGCGAGTTTGAGACCAGCCTGGGCTACAAAAGTGAGCTCAAGGCCAACCTGAACTGCATAGTGAGACCCTGTCTGAAAAAGACAAAAAAAAAAAAAAAAAAAAAAAAATCTTGGTCAGAAAGAATAGAACACAGACCATCTAGAAAATTAAAACATGTAAATTCTAAATATCATCTCAAGAGTCATAAACATGAGAGAGGGGCAAGAAGCAAGAAACACATTAAGAACCTTAAAGAAAGAGGATGAGAATACTGAGTTATTAAAATAATAATATTTTCATTTAAAAAAGTATAACCTTTACTACTGTGTGAATAAAAAGGCAAGAAATAAGAAATACTTGGAATCCTAACCAATGTTCATGTATAAAGCCTGCATAAAATGATATTTATATTTATATATCTGTACATACAAAGAAGATATCAACTAAGGAAAAAGGAAAACAAAGCAGAGATTGCAACAGTTCCCAATTACTGATACAGCAAAAGAAATGATTCTTTCCAAGATGAAGGAAGGAAGGAAGGTGGGAAGGAAGGACAGGAGGAGAGAGCAGCAGGAGAAAGGAGGACAGACGGGCAGGTGGGGAAGAAGGAAGGAAGAACAAAGAAGGGGAAGATCAAATGCTTCAGTACAAATTGAGGAAAACCAAATATAACCAGGCACTAGTGTGATGGTCACTCAAAGAAGAACGTGAGCAACCCCCTCGAATTATAGTCTGTCTGTAGCATGCCCAAGATATTGCCAGGAGGTCTAAATGTACAAAGCTCATTTAAGCACTTGCGGGGAGGTACCACGGCGATCTGAAATACAGAAGGAGTTTATATGAGTGCCCGGCTTTGCCTCCACTATACTTTACCCAACAGCCTGTACTCATACATGAATAAACAGTCACCTGTCACGTAGGCCTAAATGAGTGGAAGCATTCAGGCAGTGATAGGCATGATAGATTGCACAAGCTAAATACTAAAAGCACCAAGGTTTGGATGAATGCAAATACAGCCCTGTATCTCACAGATATAACACTTCTGAGGTCACACTGTTGGAGCAAAGATATACCACATTGTATTATTACTTCTTCACATGTATCATTTCAATATTTTGCAGTATTGAGAATTATTGAATTTATATATATATATGTTTATATATATATATATATATATATATATATATATATATATATAAATCATTTCCAATATAAGCTGTGAGAATGTCAAATAATTCCCATTAAATTACTTCCCTGTTTTATACTGATAAGCTAGTTCTGCTACATTCCTAATAAATAATTCACTGCTTGAACCTATAATAAAGTCACATTGTAAATCTTATACAAAAAAGAAAAGGAAAGCCTCACTACCCTTCATTACCTACTGAATATTTTTAACATGATCTGGATTTTTATCAGAAAGGTGTATTTGAAATACTTTCTTGTTAAATTATACAAACAGAGACAGCAGGAAAGCAGGTCAGAAGGAAGCCATTCCCATTATGTGGACAACAGCACCAGGTCACCAGCAGTTGTTTCTGAATCCTGACTGTGGTTCGAGCTGATCCCAGTGTCTGAGTCCGTATCGTTTGTATACGTGTTGCAGACCCTTTGGATAAGGGGAGGCGCCTGCCCATTGCTGCAGGGGTCCTCAGCTTCCTTACCTCTGTTCTCCTTTACATGGCATTCTTCCTTTTTGCTAATGTGCACGGAATTCAGCTCCTTGGCTAGGAGTTCATATTCCTTCGCTTTCATCTGAAGCAGTGAGTCACTGTATTTAATCTCTTTCTGTATGCCACTCAAGTGAGAGTGGATTTTTAACCCAGCCTTCATGCTTCTCTCCAGATCACACTTGACGTTGTCTAAACTAGGGCTTTCCGATTCCCCTGCGGCTGCTCCTTCTGCATCTTCACTTATTCCAGAGCAAACACTTTTCACTTCTTCTTCAATCTCAGCTGAGAGTTTATCGATGAGCATTCTGTAATATTTCAGTCGCTCTTCCAACTGTACAATCCCATCACTTTCGTCCAGGTCCTCCAGGGTTTGACTTTCGGCAGACTGGAAGTCTAATTTTTGCTCAACTTCACTGAAAATGGTCGTCAAATACGCATCCTGAACATAATTTGTTCCGTTATTTTCTACACGATCCAGGTGGAACTTGGCTTCACACTTTTCGATTTCCAGATCCAACTCCTTCATTCTCTGCACTTGCTGGTGGATCGTGTGGTCCTGAGAGATGATCAGATGAACTAATGTCTCCATGTTGTCGCGGTCATAGGATGCTGTGTCCTGCTTGATTTTAGCCAGTTTCCGGAATGTTTTTCGGACAATTCTTTTTTGTTTATCCGGCGGTAATGTCTTCATGTAATTCGCTGGGCTGAGCTCCCGCAGTTTTTCTGTGTTTTCCACTAATTTGGCTTCGGCTGTCCTCCACAAAGGAACTGGAGAAAAAGCATCCGCTTTCACCAAGACAAACTGCATGTTAGGCTGCTCCTCTCCCCATGACTTCCAGAGCTTCAAAATCCGAGTGAGAGGAGGAAGAACTCGTTCTGAGCCTCTCCACTTCTCAACGATGCAATAATCGCTGGGCTTCCCCAGCAGGAATCGTTTTTCTCCGAAGGTAGCCTCGTGCTCCTCCAGCAGGGCCTGGATGACATCAGCGGAGGTGGTGCGCTTAGTTAACCCGCAGACTATCTTTTCTTCTTGGCAAACCCACACTATGATTTCCTTCTCTTCTGACTCCATGTCTTTAGTTGGAGATCTAAAAGAAAAACAAAGCACATGGTATTTTTGTCATCACCCATGTAACCAAGATATACTAACTTTAATAACTTTTTTATTTTACTTTTTATTCTTTGTCAATACGGGGTTTGAACTCATCACCTTGCATTTTCCAGGCAAGTGCTTATTCTACTGAACTACCTCCTTGGCCCCAATATCCTTTCTTGATTTTACCCTTTCTGAGAGATGAACTTTGAGGCTATAGTTACCTAAGAATGGCATGATTTTATCTAAGAAGGAGAACAAAAAACAAACAAACAAACAAACTAACAAATGCTAGGAAAGTATTCTTTATTTCCCAGTTGGTTTTGGAAAGAGTAAATTGCCATCAAAGAGAAGTGAAGCAATTTTTATTCCCCTTTGAAAGGTGGCCACGATGCACCCGTGAAAGGTTACAGTTAATATAATAATCAGGAGAAGAAGTGTAGAAAGAAAGTAAGAAAGACTAGTTGGTTTTGCTGGAACTGTGAGACTTGAAATGGACCAAAGGAAATATAGCATAATCAGGAGGATCTTAGAGTCAGAGAGTTAAACATAGTTAAATACTGAAATGGTCACTGTCTCATTCAACAAATGCATATTATATAAAATTTGTGCCAAACATGGCTAAAGATTCCAAATATCAGGTAATAAACAAAAATATAAGAAAATATACATGGATATACAGCTCATACGCTAATGCTATTAGTATATGGATGGAAATGCTATTTTCCACATAGTTTTATACACTAACTCTGATTAAAGTTTAGAAAATGTCTTAGAAGAAATTCTTTTATCGAATACTTTTAGAAATGACTTTTCCATAGAAGTGGCATTGTATAGGAATATAAATAAACTAATAAGAAGCCCAAGGCAAGAATTCTATGATGCAAAAATAAATACGTAAATCATGAAATATAATTAACAAACAAGAAAAAAAAGTGACAGGGGCTAGGGACAGAGGACAGGGCATTTGGCAGCTGTTGCTGGAGGGGAGGAGGAAGCCAGTGACTGGCAATGGAGGTCAACATGAGCATCAAAACTTTGCAGACTCTTATAGAGACATTAGATTATTTTTCACATGTAACAGGAAGCCACTAGAGACAGGCTTAAACAAAAGGAACTTATATTTTGCTTTTCATGTGTTTAGCTTCTGATTTTGTAATGGATGCATTTTAAATACATGCTGGGAAGCTGAACTGGAAACCTATTGCAGCAGTTTAGGAAAGGTATGAGTTTCCTATGGTTTTGATATAAGCAAGTGTTTAGAGTTTGAATATACCAAGTTTTATGCATCTTCCTGTCTCTGTCTGATAACCCTGTCCCTTATAGTATAAGAAAGAGAAAGGCTATGTTGGGAAATCTGATTTCTACTACTTTACAAAAGCCTTCATGTAGAATGTTTTATGAAGAAAAAGGTTTATTTTGATGCAGAGCTCTAGAGGTGAAAACTTTGGGACTTTACCTCATGAGAGAGAATCCCAAGGAAGCCCAAAGAATCGGAGCATACACTCTGATTTGTCATTTCTCTCCATCTTCTTATAAAGCCCCAGAATCCAATCTTGGAGCCTTTGCCCTGATGAAGTTATCCAGGGCTCTGATCCTTTATCTTTTGGTACAGGGAATTGAACTCAGGTCCCTGCACTTGACAGCAGGCACCTGTGAGGGTGGGCTACATCCGTGGCCTCATTATCTAATCCTAATCATTTCCTCAGTGCTCTATCTTTAAGCACCACAATCCAGTTAATACCCTATGCATATCATCAATTTAAGACTTTGGAGATTAAATTGCTACATGAATGTACGGATGTAAAGGATTATTGAAATCCTACCTTTGTGGTTAAGCAGATGACTGTAAAAAGCAGAGGAAAGATTGGTTTTCCAGGGTATAAGGAGCATGGAAATTCCATGATTCTCAAGCCATACTTTTCAAATAATTTTAAGATCATATTTTCCACTATGATTATAAATCAAATTGCTTGCCTTCTGTAGAGATCTTTAAAAAAGAATGCAAAGAAATGAGTGATATTAAATGAATTACACTCCAATATGACAAATGGTGACAGATTTTTCTTAAGTAGAAAATGTTTTGGGAAAGTGAAGGGAAACTCATTTATCCCTTTATACAAGAACTTCAGATCATATACATCTAAGAAGTTCATATCTAAAACTTATTTCCTGGCTTCTAGAATCTTGTAACCATTAGAATTTCATGGTGTTGGAGTTGGGGAGATAGTGGTCTAAGCACCTGCCTGGTAAGCACAAAGACCCAGATTTGATCCCTGATGTCACATGCTATGGTGGCCCCAGAACCCTAGGTTTGCTGGACTGGTCACCAAAGCCCAGCCACCAAAACCGGGAGTGGTGATGCACACCTGTGATCCCAGTGCTGTGGAGGCTGAAAGAGGAGGAGCTGCATAGCAAGACCTTGTACCAAATAGATAGACAGATAGACAGACAGACAGACAGACAGACAGATAGATGACAGATAGATAAGTTTTCTTTAAAGGAATGTAATGGTGTGTATGTTTTAATAACAGGAGTGACTAATTCCATTTCATCAAATTATTTTAAATGAATTATTAAAATTTGTATATTGTTGCTTCTGAAGTGAAACATTATTAGTAAAAGAAAAAGACCAAGTTAATTATACCAAATAACAAAAGATTAAGTACAGTTCCTAACAATGAGTTCCCAGTAAAATTCAAACATTGAACTATAGCAGGGGAAATTTTATAATTACTTAAAATCCACAAGGAACTGTGATGATTTTCTTATAAAGTAATTGAATAATATGACATTTAGAAGAAAATGTGAAAGGTTGACATGTCTATTGAATGGACATAACATTTTAAATATCACAAAGTAGATTAAAATTTAAAATGACTAAATTATTTTTAGATTTAAATTTGTACAGAAATAATACGTAAAACTACACTAGACAACAATAAGAGGATTCTGAAAGAAATTCACAGCCGCTATTATCTCTGTTCCGAATGCATAAATTAACCATTAAGAAATTATCTAAAATAAGTCATAATCTTGATTTTTAATCATGAATTTATAATCTTCTGGAATTTATAATCTTCTGAATCGCTAAATGTATTGTACTTTTTTGAGACAGGCTCTCACTATGTAGGTCAGGCTATCCTTGAACTCACTACATATATAATGCAGGCCTCAAAGATGCAGTGAAACTCCTGCCTCAGCCTCCTGAGTGCTGAGGTCACACACATGCCCACCACATCCAGTCACTGTAAGTACTTCTTTGCAGAATAAATTTAGGAGTGTATGTACTTCAACACGCTTAACTTCAAAAAAAAAAAATAAATAAATAAATAAAAAATAAAAAAAAACCCACAGCATATATTTTCTTTATAATTTCATGCTAAATTAAAACTAATGTCACTGTGTATTTCATAAACAATGATAAAAATAGTAATATTAAATAACTGTTATAATTGTTGACCATGGATAGTAATGGTAATACAGGAGCAATGTTTAAATGAAAGTTATCTTTGCATGTTATTTCTTTTTTTTTTCTTTTCTTTTTTTTTTTTTTTGAGTTTTTATGTTAAACTCTAAAAATAACATCAATAACAGCACAAAAATCTGTTCAAAACACAGTATCACTGGGGGTAGAAGCACATGCCTGTAATCCTAGCACCTAGAGGCTGAAGCACAAGAATCCTTGTGAGTTCAAGACCAGCCTGGGCTACAAAATGAACTCAGGGCCAGCCTGAATTACATAGTGAGACCCTGTCTCAAAGAGACAAAAAATTTTTAAAAAGTATCATGTGACAATAATTATGAGGCACACATTTAAAATCGTCCAGATGCTATATATATATAGCCCCATATACAACTAATTTATCTTTGTGTAACAAACAGAAAGATCTGTACTAGTGATGTTTATTTATTTATTTATTTATTTTGTCTTTTTGAGACAAGGTCTCGCTATGCAGTTGAGGCTGGCCTTGAGCTCACTTTTGTAGCTCAGGCTGGTCTCGAACTCACATTAATCCTCCTGCCTCAGCCTCCCAAGTGCTGGGATTGCAGGCGTGAGCCACTACGCCTGGCTGTACTAATGTTGTTTAGACAAGAAATTATGTCTCAGTCTTGTACTCTGAGCAACTATGATGAAGACACTATGTAATGTATTAATTATTCTAATAATAAATTAATTAGTTGAAATAAAAGTAAAATCTTACAAATGTCCTTCTAAACTCTTTTTAGATTAAGTGCTTTAATCCTCACAGTTGTCTTCATCTCATTTCACAGATAAAGAAACGGAGGCACAAGAAAGTTTTAGCAATCTGTGTGAGGACAGTTGGTGGTGCACATAGGATTTAAGTTCAATCAAGAAGGATCAGCAGCATTGCTCCATGGACTAAGAACCTGCTTAGGCAAGCACAGGTACCAGGTCTGAGTCCCTGCCACCACATGCCGTGCCAGCCTCACCCCTGGGCATGTTGAGCTGGTGACCAGAGTCCAGGCATGGTGGAACACAGCTGTAATCCCAGTGCTGGGGAGGCTGAAAACAGGAGGATCACTACAAGTCTAAACTGTGTAGTGAGATCCTGCACAAAGTACATAATAATAATAATAATAATAATTATTATTATTATTATTATTATTATTATTATAATTAATAATAAATTGAAGCAAGAAACAAGATTTCATAAACTGTACCCTAAAGTACACATTATTACAAAAAGTTTATATATTATATCAAATAACAAAAGGTTAAGTCCAGTTGCTAACAATGAATTCGCTGTCATACTTAAGCAAATTTAGATATTTCAATTAAATTAGAAACAAAAACTATTTTTCAAAAGAATGTTACTACTTGCATTATCTTTGAGTGAAAAAGAACAAAAATGTTCCAGTACAGTGTGAGCTTGTGAAGGAAAATTTCTCCCAGGGGCCAGTGATGGAAAAAAAAAATGCTGAAGAATGTGTTGCTTTCTGTATTTAAAAAAGAAAAAAGAGACACACACACACACACACACACACACAGAGAGAGAGA
>PVJA010052614.1:0-12325 GCA_004027025.1 Myocastor coypus
TTTTTTTTTTTTTTTTTTTTTTTTTTTTTTTTTTTTTTTCAGGACCAGGGTTCAAACTCATGACCTTGCACTTGTCAGGCAGGCACTTGTGGTACAGAGCTATCTCCCCAGCCCCTTATTCTACATTTCATATCCTTCAAAACTCAGAAACTTGTGAAGGAGGGCATGAGATTCCTTTAGGAGGAGGGTTGCATTCCGTGTTGCCTGAAGAAGTTTCTCGGGCAAAGCCTCAGCCTGCTGCTAATTCTCATTTTAATTCTACTAATTGTTGCTAATGTGGCAGATTCCCTAACTCTATGTCAGACCCCTTTTAGCTAGGTGCCTAACTAAACTGTCCTTTATGATACAGTATGGATATGTGCTATTTCCCCAAGATTAATGCAATTATTATGTATCACAAATATATATCACAAATACATTTTTTAATAACATAAGAAGGCAGACTGATAGGACCTGTACTGGGAACTTAAAAGACAGGTGGAGCATGACAAAATCCCAAATATTCCTCACTTATACTTGTGTCTGTTTATTTGTTCACTACCTTGTGCTTCTCATCGGCCACAAACTCTGCCAGCTGCAGGAATACGAAGATTAGCAACACACAGCCACTGCCCTTGGGTGACATACAACCCAGTAACACTGGGAAGCGGGTATTATTATCTGTTCCATCCAGGAAGAGGCCATGGCTCTGAGGCGCCGGAAGTCCTGTGCACTCACTGCCAGCGAAAGGCAGGGCAGCAGCCTGAGGCTGCAGGGCCACAGGTGGATGCGAGATATCCATGTTACACCTTTCTCAGATGGAGCCACATGAGTGCTGAGAGCAAATCCACACAAGAGTGACTTCTGAGGGCCAGAAGGCAGAAGTGTGGGAACAGGACTATGGCTGACCTTGCCAACTTCCCATCTGGGCCACTCTCTTAAGTGCTAGGAATCAATTTTCTGGGATAATCTGAGCTATGCAAAATAATGCCTGTTGGCTGTTCTTGTAAGTATGGCAAAATTCACTCCTCCTAGAAGGACGTCTGCTTTTGACTGGCTACCTACCAGATGTGATCTTCCCAATCTATAGGAGAGCTCCACAGAGTTTCAGTAGTGTATTCTGCATGTGTGAGAGTTTCTAAAAGTTCATGAATATTCAAATGGGAAAGGAAATTAGAGAGGAAAAGTGAAGAGAAAAGAAGGAAAGAAAAAAAAAGAGAATAATGGAAACAGAGGTTTTATAAATAAAGAGGGAAGAAGGGTTCAAGGCAGGAGAAGGAAGGCTGGCAAGATAGCTCAACAGACTAAGCACCTGCTGAGGCAAGTGCAGAGACCAGGGTTGATGCACTGGTATCCCATGCCACGCCAGCCCCACCCCTGGGGGTTCGGAGCCAGCAATCGAGTCCAGGTGTACTCCCAGCACTGGGGAGGCTGAAAACAGGAGAATCACTATGAGTCTGAGTTGTGCAGTGAAACCCTGTACCAAATATGTTTTAAAAAATTATAGGGAGGGGAGGGGAATGGGAAAAAGGGAAGCACCAAGATATATCATATACAAGCACAGATTCCCTAGGATGTATGTGATCATTATGTATGTCTTCTAGGCACTGTACCACTGATCTATCTCACTGGCCAGAATAATTCTTAAAATTCAAGCCTTATTCAGTCTTTCCCCAAGTTGTACCAAGTCTTGAATACTGCTCTACTGTTTCTACATTTACAGAAACAATTTTCTAGAAATATGAGACTGAAATGAGGAATATACATATACATATGTTAGTGGATGTGTTGCATTAGGGAGATTGTCTAGGCTCTAAACTTGCATTACTTTATAACATAGTATAGGTGGAGGGAAATCCAGTTCATAGGATTCTTTTGATGACTGAATTAATTAATGCATGTAGAACATTTAGCACAGTGTCTAACACATGGCAAGTTCTGGAGAAAAGATATTGATCACTGAACATGACTATTCTATAGAAATGGAGGCTTATCGCAAGCTGACAAATAGCAAAGTGAAGTAGAAAACCAAGTTGCTAGGTTCTGGGACTTCTGACATGTACCATCTTATTTGGGAGCATATAGTCCAGTTATAAACTATAAACTTTAAGTGCACATTATGAGCATATCACTATAGTTTAATAAATATCAGATTTTTTTGTTAAGTATAACTGATAGCCATGGACCCCCCCCCCCCAACAGCCCACACACACACACACAAAATTAAGCCTGCAATTCCTGGACAACCTGAGTTTGTTTGTTTGTTTGTTGTTTGTTTGTTTATTGTCTTTTTCAGACAGAGTCTCACTATGCAGTTTAGGCTGGCCTTAGCTCACTCTGTAGTCCAGGCTGGTGGTAAACTTACAACAATCCTCCTGCTTCAGCCACCTGACAGTTGGGATTGCAGGTATGTTCCACCATGCCCAGCTTGAATTCACTCTCAAAATGTGAATACATCTCGTGAAATTATCTCTATCTTCTTAGAGGCCTTGGGTGTAGGCTCCACTGCCTATCCTTTCCCAAGTATATGAAGATTTTGTGTTTTGAAAGGTTTCCTACCTCTGTTCTGTGGTAGGCCTTACTACCTGAAGACTGTTTGACAGGCCATTTCAGCTTTGCATTTTAATAACTGGTGAACAGACAGTACATTTACTATCTGCATTACAGGTCACAAAGCTGTACCCAGATACTGGCAGAGAGACAGCAGACTATATGCAGCTAGGTTTTATTGATAGACTGTGCATGTTTCCACCATTGGGCCAGGAGGATGGATGTCAAGTTTTACAGTGTCTACCTTCACCAAGGTTACATGGTGCAACCATGAGACTGCTCAGAGAAGAACATGTTAGGGGAAAGGTGTGCCAGTGACATCAGTCTATCACCAGGAAGAAAAGCCACGACACATTGAAATTGTCAAGGAAGGGGTAAATCTTGGAGAAGAGAAGGCTTAAGATAATATTCAGTGTTATTCTCTAGTATCTACCACCTGGTGCCTTTCTCACTGTTGTCTCTGAAGCATTTAACCTTACAATTCCTGACATTGGCTTTGAGGCTTCTAGAAAGTGGTATTTGAAGACTAGCGTATATCTTTTCTTTTTATTGGATTGCAGATATTTATGGTCATAGTAATAATAACTAGAACTTCTGCCTTTTCGTAACATACTCCAGGCACTGACATATACCATCTCTTTACACATGATGCCACAGATTAGGAACTGTCATTCCCATTTCATTTAAATCGGTATACATGCCTCTAGTCAAAAAGGGGTAGATGGTCATGGAGTTTCTCTCTGTCTCTGTCTCTGTCTCTGTCTCTCTGTGTCTCTCTCTGTTTCTCTCTCTGTCTCTGTCTCTCTCTCTGTCTCTCTCTTTCTCTGCCTCTCTGTCTCTCTCTCTGTCTTTCTCTCTGTCTCTCTCTTTCTCTCTCTCTCTCTCTCTCTCTCTCTCTCTCTCTCTCTCTGTGTCTGTCTGTCTCTCTCTCTTTTGTGGTGCCGGGAATTGAATTCCAGACCTTGCACTTGCCAGACAAGCGTTTATTCTACTGAGCTATCTCCCCAGCCCTCACTCATTTTGGATAGTGGAGAAATCCAGGCACTTAAAAGCTCTGTTGTGTAACCTTTCCTTTCTCTCAGGCTTGTCTCTACCCCTTGTCCCTTTGCTATGTGTCTGTCTAACCCCACCACTCTCTTATTTCTCATACTATCAGATTCCCAAGTGGGCTTGCTCTACAAAAAAGTGTGGGGGCAATCAAACTGGAGCAGGGGGCAGAGGCTAATTGTCTCATTGTCCTTAACAAAAGGATTATCCCAGGCTCTGATTGTCAATGCCAGATAAAGTACAGCACCAAGCAGAGCGTAAGCTCTGGTGAATATTTATTGAAAGACTTAATAATCATTCTAAAATTTTGTATATCACGTTGGAAATGTCTGACAGCAAATCCAAGAGCTAGTCAAAGGAAAAAAGAATTAACAGAAATCAAAACCTTGCTCAAAAGACTGAATCTTTTGGTAAAATTAAAACATGTATTCACCTTGGTGGAGTGAGAATAAATTTTATGGTGTAAAGGAGCTTATGGAACATGGTTTCCCTAAACAGAAAGCTGGCTGCTGGCCGGGCTTATAGGGAGAGCTCTCACAGCCTTTGAAACTTATCTGTGATTGTAGCAATGGGAAAAAAAGCACCAGTACTACAGTCTATTTATCCTGTAAAATTTGAAAGCTGTTGAAAAGAGATGGTACTATGTCTGTTTATCCTGTCCTATGCCCAACATAGTCCCTCCCACAATTTTACAAGGATGTAGGAAGAGCTCAGACTTTCTGTATGTTTGAACTGAGACCAGCAAGGACCAAGAGGAGAGACTAAAATGCCACAGAGAAGTTTGTAGACAAAACCAAATGCTCACACTCCTTCCCAGTCTGCTTTCTATCCCCTTCTTGTCAACAGTCCTGGCCTGTATAAAGAATACAGGTAGCAAGGAGAAATCCCACCAATCACATAGAAAGGGACAGAGTAGATACTGTTCTCATATTGTCTCATGAAGTCCTCCTATTGGCGCAGGTGAGGCTACCTGGGCATGTGACAGGAGCCCAGTGCCAAGCCTAGAAGCCATGGCTGTGACTCTGTGGTGTGGGCCCTTTCTTTGCAGCCTGCTGTTTCTGTTTTACCATGGCAGGTGCAAAAAGTCTTCTATGCAGCCAAGGTGATGGCCCTGACATTAACCCACTGCAGAGAGGCTGCTTTCTCAGAGCAGGTCTATAGATAATGTTATGGGAAGAGCGATCACCACACGATTTTCCTTCTATAGTGTTAGGTAGGGAAGAATTTATATAGCTGTACTGTGTGAAACTGAAATTGAAGTTCAGCCTTCCATATACTAGTGAGAAGAAGAGAGCTCTGAAGCAGGGTACTGTGCCCTTGTACCTCAAAGGAATGTCCCCATGCAGTCTCTGGTCCATGCTCTGACTTGCAGAGCACTCAAGACCAAAAAGGGCAGGTGCACCTCCCTCAGGCATGTGTTTGGACACTGCACAATCTTTTTTTAAATTGCCTTGGACCCACTTTAGCAACAGAAACCTTTCCAGCTCCCCAGCCCTCCCAGTGGCCCGCAAGTCTCTTCTTCCTTGCCCAGATCCTGTGTTTTCAGTATTTCAGCCATGGCCCATGTTTAGCTGAGTCTTGTTATACAGGGAGCTTTTAAAAGGGGACCAAGAGGGAGAGAAATGGAACAGAGAAGAGAAACCTGCAAAGCTGTATTCATTTTGAACCACACCCTCTGGTTTCTGAAGGAGAGGGAGGTGGGAGCAGGAAGGTAGAATGCTTACCCAGCTTCCACAGAACTGGTTGAAGGGAGTTTCACAGCCTTCCATGGCCTTGACGGATGGGCTCTTCCAATCCATTTGTGTGTTCATTCTTCCATCGAGCATTGCCTGGATGAGTGTAAGGCATTATGAGGAACACATAATAAAGATTAAGTGACCTTTTCCCTCAAGGACTATACTATCCGTGGAGGATGAGAAGACACATTAAAGCATTTATCTTCAGGAGTGGCTTGCTGAGACATCTAACATAGTGAACCTTGTTGTGGGGAAACAGTAGCAGAGGATACACACGTGGATCCCTTGCCATCTAGATTCCAGACACAGAGCCACAGGCAGCTTCATAAAGACTACTCCCACTTACTGTGTCGGTTACGTGTAAGTACAGCAGGAATTTTAAGAAGTGAAGGATTCTGGTCACAGAATTCATTCTATGATTCTTTCTGCATATGCTTGTAATTGGTTTACAACCAGAATCATGTAAAGAATTAAATTTGTGGAGCTAAGTACCACTGTACTTTGAAAGACCACTCTCTTAGGACTTTAGTATATGTTGTCTTACCTCATCTTTTAATAACATGAATAAGCATGTGATATTATTTTCTTCACTTCATTTGAAGAGAGCAAGGCCATTCAGTAAAGGGATAGAACCCATCCTGGGTGACACAGGGGAGCACCCACCAGTCCCACAGCAGTGCTCCTGCTCTTACCTATTCTGCTACATTGTTCTCCATATCGAAAATGTGTGTGTTTGAAGAGCTCCAGGTCTGGAACCAAGGATTCCACACGATGAGATTCCCCCGTAGGCTCACTCTCCAAAAAACACAGAGGCCATCAAGCTGGGGTAGGGGCAGAGGCTGATCCTTGGTTATGTGTCATAGAAGTATCTTAGACTTGGAGCCTGTAAGGTCGACATTATCTGAGATGTTAGCAAACAAGTGACAAGAAGCCAGCTGTCTGACAGTGGGTGGGGAATTCACAAGCTGGAGCTGTCTTCAGAATGGGTTCCTGAGGGACTGGCTTCTTATCTTCCTATTTTATTTCTACTTAAAGGAACTTTCCACCATGGGAATTATGTTCCTATAGAGACAAAGTGTACGAGACAAGCCAGAACAGTATAATGGTTCCCAGGAAACCATAGCCCAAGTCAGCACAGAAAGGAGGAAGGCAGCATCTTGAGGGAAGTCGCAGCCAGTGCCAGCATGCTTCCCCTTCTTTCTTGGGACATACAAGACACCTTTGCTTATGATGCCTAGAGAACATACCAAAGGGGCCTCTCACCCACAATGCAAGGAAGCAGCATAAATAGTCCTTCTTGGACTGCCAGCCCCAAAGCTTCCTTTCCACCGTGCTATGACCCTCCTAGTCCATTGCCATCATGTGGCTTCCCAAAATGGACCAAGCATTTTCAAAGGACGATCTTGTATTTCCTTTAAACCAATCTTGCACATTTATATCTAGTAACCTAAACAACTAATTTGAAGATATTATCATGCAATACAGCAATCATTACTTTGTCTAGTGAAATTTTGTATTATTTCTAATGCTGTTTTTTTTTTTAGCATGTTGTGTTCTTTAAAATTTTTTTTAAACTGATGTGAACCATGCTACCGCAAAAAAGAAGAGATCCTAAAAGAACCCTAGGCCTCAATTTACACCTTAAATTGCATTATGATCTCCCATAGCTGAGTTCTCTAGTCTATCATAATTTCCTACAAGTCTTGGGAGCACAACTGTCCAAGCACCACGTGTGGGTCTCAGTGATTCTCTGACCTTGTAGAAATGATTGATACACAACAGTAGCACAGTATAAGTTGTTTGGTGGCCATATGAATAAATAAATGCATATCCAAATGTACCTGTGTGTATGGATGTATAGATGAATAATGCAAGCAGAGGACAGATACATTCTAGCTAGAGACAAGCAATATGTTTAATATCTAGTTTGTCAGATCTATAAATTCATTTCCAGCAGTGAGAGAGGATACACTAAAATTTAGCTCCTGAAAGTACTATTGTTTACACCAGCAAGTTCTCATGGTAACCAACACGAGGCACGTACTTTTACTCTGTCTGCTATACTTACTGGAGATGTATCTGTACTTGTGAACATAAATATGTACTCCCTGTCCTTCCCATTCCTGAGGGACAAGAGATCAGTGGCCCAGGTGGGTGGAAAAGGTAAAACACCCAGATAGCCGAAGATCCATTTAGAAAGAGGCTTGTGCTATAGTCTGAGTTTGTTCTTCAGAGTTCACATGTTGGAAACTTAATCTCCAAGTTCGAATCAGACAGATGACCCTTTGGCAGGTGGCAGATGTCCCAAAGGCATAGATGGCTAGGATTAGTGGCTTTGTGAGAAAGGAGAGATCCAAGCTGGCACAATGGCCCTGGATACCTTCCCCTTCCTTAGGTAACAAAAAGTCCCAAGACAGATGCCAACATCATGCCCTTGGGTTTCTGAGTCTCCAGCCCCATGAGCTCAGTAAACCTGTTATTTTTTTTTTTTTTTTTTTTTTTATAAATCATTCTGGTATCACCTATGGCAGTGGAGAGCAAACTAAGGTATTCTTTAAAACATTGCATTCTGTGTACAGTAGGAACCTATCATGTCCTAGTATAAAATAGTACACTCCCATCTCAGCAGAAAGTAATAAACCTTCCTGTGGGATTTGGAGAATCAGAGACAGAAGTACTGAAGAGGGAAAGAGGAAGGAACGAGGGCACTGTTCGAATGCAATGCTTCCTTGGCAAAGCGCTGAAAAGATGAAAGAGGCTGATTGCTAGACTACCAGTAGCAGCAGCAGCTGCAGAAAAAAGATGAGAAATTTCTTCTGGATGGTGGGCCAGAGTGGGGCAGTTATTGTCCTTGAGGATTTAGATGAAGTGTTAGCAACAAAGAGACTAGAGGGGTTTGTGTTCAGCTGGCCTCTTGCTACTCAATGAATAGTGCTCCATATACCAGAACCATCTGCAGGTGCTGGGGATGGAGTTCTGAGAGCCTGTGGAGCTTGTGGCCTGAGGGGTGGTAGAGAGGCTCCTGGGTAAGTGGTGAGAACCTGGGGTGTGGCACTGGCTTTCTAGTAGACTGATTGCCCTTGAAAAATCACCATACCCATCTTAGTTTGTGGGCTCTATGAGAGAGTGAAATGTCTGTCTGACTTTCATCAATTTATAATATTTCTCTTTGTCCTCTTCATTTCAAGTTCAAATAAAATAACTTACATTGTTGCATTTTGTTTTATTTTTTTGTCTTTTTGAGACAGGATTTCACTATGAAATTTGGGCTGGCCTTGATCTCATTGTATAGCCCAGGTTGGCCTTGAATTCTTAATAAGCCTCCTACCTCAGCCTCCTGAGTGTTGGAATTACAGGTGTGCATCACCTGGCTATTGTTTTAGTTTAAATACATGAATAACATGGGCTCCTTATTTGTAGTACTCATAACTACCCATTTATGTATTCTTTCATCTAATTATAGACTCATAGAAGTATATCAGATCAGTGACCCCTCAACTTCCTTCTGTTGAAAGATTCTGACTCAGTTATCCAAAGTTTAATAGTGAGCGCATATCTTTCCCACAAGTATAGAAAAGTCCATTGTTTGGATACTAAAATGCAATGTGTTGGTAGGAATATAGATCAGGGAAAGGGTGCAGCTATGGTGGGTGGAGGTCTGGTATGTATCGTTGTCTCAATTTCCTGGGGGTCTGTCCTTTTCCCTGCAGGTACCAGACATGCTCCAACAATGGACTGGTGGCAGGCTTCCAGAGCCGGTACTTTGAGTCAGTGCTAGATCGGGAGTGGCAATTTTACTGCTGTCGCTACAGCAAGAGATGCCCATATTCCTGCTGGTGAGTCTGAGAGCCAAATCCAACCCCTGGTGCTCCCCGTCCCCATGTCCCCACCCAGGTTAGAGCTGGCTGAGAGTAGCTAACTTGCTGTGGCTGAACTCAAACTTATAATCCTGAGCCTCAGCCTCCCTGAGTGCTGGGATTACAGGCATGGCATGTGCCACTGAATCCAGTGTGGGGTGCCAAGTCCTGAGCTGAACCTCTGAATCCTGTCCTCACATTTTTTCCTTTTATCATGCAATTACTCACCACAACCAAGGCTACAGGGCCTGGTTGGGACCTCATCATACTGCGGTCCCTCTGGGAGAAGCAACTCTATCATGAGCTAGAGCTTTGGAAATACACTTACAGGGAAAAAGATCCTTTCATCTCTGGATCAGTTTGCCATCACAGCCTGTACCATGTTATCCCTTTCTCTCCCCATGGCTGCTACCAACTTTCTGCTGAGCCAGCTTCCCAGGTGACTAGTACATTACGACTCAGGCAATTTAAAGATGCCACTAAAACGTGTAGATGTCCAAGGGACACTGAGTCACACGCTGTACCATGGTGCTTAGTGCACGCTCCACACTCTTTGCCTTCTTCTTTTCTATTTTTTTTTTTTTTAAAGTCACATTTGCTCTATTCACCATGGTAGCTTTGGGTTCCAACATGGTGCTAGCAAGAATAAAGCCAATTAAGTTGAAGCAAAAGTTAGTGTGATTCACATGAAAGGTGAGTTGCTGTGCCATCTCAGAAATGCTTGTTCTGTGCAGCCAAGACAACGTCCATGCACAGATGCCTGAGAGGCCCACACTGACGCTAAGGAAGCACTGTTCTTTGCTTTTTTCTTTTTTTTTATGATTTAATATTTTTATTGTTTAAATTTAGCAATGGTCATATTACATATTTTCACATCAGATCAGTTTAGATTAATAGATATAGGTATATAAGATTGATCAAACAAACATTAACACTTTCAATAAGCATTACTTTTTTTAACACACTTTGCTCTGTAGAACTATTGTGAGGACAATATGCAATGTGTCAACTTTTAAAAAAAGAAAGTGGAAAAAAAGCACTGTTCTTTTGAAAGTCATAAGAAATAGTAAACTCAGCTCAAAGTCAGCCAGTGTCTGTAGCTGCAGGAAGGGGCGGGGACTCCTCCAGCTCCCCACAGAGGTTTTCATGTAGGAATCTTGACTCCATTGTAGGCAGTGAGCAGGCATGGCCAGGGTGGATGATACAATTGTCACAAGTTCTGGTCTTTACCTAAACGGAGGAGTAGGTGGAAGGCTGGTGTGGGCAGCAAAAACCATGAGATCCTGTCTTCACAGGTTCCTCACAGCCTTCTCCTCCCTCTTTCCCCTCCTCCTGGACCAATTGCAACCACATGATCTCCAGCAAACATTTCGTCTCCAGAGCCTCAGCCTAGCACTAAAACTGGCAGCCACATTTCTATATTTTACAAAATCTGACAAACCATAGGCCTGTCTTCAGGGGGCAAATGCACTTAGCATGTTTGTGCAAAACCTACTGAGGATGGCAGGAGCTCCTAAGCTCCCAAAACCGGTTTGTGGGCATATTATTAAGGGTTCCTGAAACTAGTGCTGAAGTCTGAAGGCTTTTCAGATCCTTGAGGTTGCTGTGATTCCTCAATAAGTCTTCGCCCCAGAGGTGGCTTCACAAAGCATCACGCAGAGGAGGAGGCAGGTTTCAGAGATGAGAAGGCAGCAGGAGGCCTGCTGTGGCCTGAAGGACCTCCCCCTCTCTCTCCTGGGTGTCTGGCCTCAGAAGGGCACTTCCTGCAAAGAAACTGTTTCAGTTACTCTTCTCTCATTGCTGGAACAAATACCTGGAACTCAAAATGAGGAAAAGAAAGGTTTTTAGCTCACAGTTACTGGAGGTTTCAGTCCATACTTAGCTGGTTCTGAGGCAGGGTGACTCCTGGCACAGAACAACCTTTCATGGTGTGGCAAAGAGCAAGAGCAAAGGGAGGGGCTGAAGCTCAGGTAGCAGCTAGCCCCCCCAGTTCATATTGTAATGCAAATTCCTGGTCCCAGGGCAGATGCAGCATCCACACCCACGATAATCCATCACAAACTGTAGAAGCTGCCCCAGGACCAAAAGAGGCTTTGAGGGCACACCTAGACACAAACCATAGCAGAGACCATCCTCCCAAAACTGCTACTCAAGGCATTCGTGCATGTGAGAGTCTGTTCTCACTGCTGGTGAAGCAGGAGCACATCAGAAATGGAGCCTTGGTGGCCAGGAGGAGTGTGGCCAGCAGCAGGAGGAAGGGTGGGCAGGAGGGAAGGCAGCTCTGGGGGCCACAGCAGGCAGGGTGGAAGATCAGCAGCCTCAGGACCCTGGAGGTATGGTGTGTGAGGCTCCTGTGCGTGTACACACACACACACACACACACACACACGCACGCACACACACACACACCCACACACACACCAGAACAGCACTTCCACTATGCTTGAACTTTTGTCCATGGCTTCCCTCAGCTTCCCTCTGGACTGCAAGCAACTTGAGGTAGGAACACTGATCTTCATACCTCTGTTTCCTAATATAGTGCCTGGAGTATAGTGTGTTTCTAAGAATATTGACTGAATGTACAGATAAAAGACTCTAGAGAACATGCAGAATAAGGTGATGTGGCCCAAGAAATATAAGTTCCCTTAAAATTTTTTATTCTTCACCCCCACCTACCTATCTCTGCGCTATTATATCATTGTTACCCAAGCAGGCATGAGAGCTCTTCAGAGTAATGCATGTGAAGCCTTTTGAATAATGTCACACACAGCAGTGGCATTTGTTAGATGAACGAATGCCTTCCACCCATTTGCTAGTGCGGATCTGAGAGTTATATGAGATGCATGCCTGGCACTGCCAGTGATTCTGAAGAAACAGAGCCAGCCAGCCAGCCTGAAAGCGATGTATGATCCGCTTTCCCCTGGCTGTGACAGAATACCTGGCACCCATAATTTAAAGGAAGATGGCTTACTTTTTTATTTTATTTGATTTTTTTTTTTTTTTTTTTTTTTTTTTTTTTTTTTTTTTTTTTTTTTTTTTTTTTTTTTTTTTTTTTTTTTTTTTTTTTTTTTTTTTTTTTTTTTTTTTTTTTTTTTTTTTTTTTTTTTTTTTTTTTTTTTTTTTTTTTTTTTTTTTTTTTTTTTTTTTTTTTTTTTT
>PVJA010052615.1:0-12333 GCA_004027025.1 Myocastor coypus
TGGCATTGGTTTTAGGTGCATTCAGAATGCAAGAGCTGTTAGTTTAAGAAGGCTTCCGCCTCGATTTCAGAAGAAGGCCTGGGAGGCCAGGCAGTGTGCTCCTGAGAGGGCAGTGTGTGAAGCAGAGAGTGAGAAGCCAATTCAGTGGAAACCCCAGAAGTTTGGAAAAGCCAAGAATGTGGATCGTGCTAAGGGGGAGTAAAGCCAGCCTAAGAGAGAAGCCATGGGAATTATCACCAAGAGTGCTGTAGCAGCAGAGTTGCATGATGCTCACAACTCAGTGCACACTGCTTTGGGTTCTCCAGTTGGAACTATGGGATTGAATGTCTACCCTGCTGGATTTTGGACATGTGTTGGTCCCAGTGTTTTGTATTACCCTGTTGTTTGCAACTTTTGGAATTGTAATGTTTATCTCATGCCTTTGAATATTGAGTATGTTTGACTGTTCTATTGTACAGGGGCTCACAGATGAAAATTTGCCTTGGATCTTCGAGGAAACATGGGACTTGGACTTTTCAGTAATGCTGAAACTATTGGGACTTGGGAAACTCTTCCAGATGGACTAAAATGTCTTTTGTAAAAAGGGATATGTATGAGACTTTGGGGGTCCAGGGGCGGAATGTTATGGTTTATGTCTAGTTGTCCCCCCAAAGCCTCATGGAGTCATTGGGTGGGGACTTCTAGAGTTTGAGACTTGATCCATGATCCCTGGGACTATGGGTTTTAGTACTGATGGGATTATGGGTGGAAGTACTTCTGGGATTATGGGTGTAGCCTAGGGTGGGAGCTAAGGCAGAGAGCCTGAATGTAATATAAGGAGAGACAGAGAGACAGACTAGAGCTCTAGCTGTTGCTGCTGCTCTGCTGCCCTGATTGACTGGCTGCCTCTGCTGCCATTTTGTTGCTGTTCTGCCTCCATGAACTGGATGCTCTCCACCTTGCTCCACTCAGCCTTGGGCCAGCCGAACATGGACTGAAACCTCCAGTAACTGTGAGCTAAATAAACCTTTCCTTCCTTCATTTTGAGTGTCGGGTATTTGTCTTGGCAACGATTAAAAAGTAACTAAGACAGGTGGCTACCCATTGCTTGGGTTAAGGACAGAGCTTTCCTAAACCCCTACCAGGCCCTGCATCCTGGCTCTTTCCCCACTTGTGCCTCACCATGCGCCCCCTGCTCAAAGGCATGGGCTCCCTTCTGCCACGAGGCCTGTCCACAAGCACCTCTCTCCAGCATGGATTCTCCTCTCCACTCATTTTCACTCAAGACATCAGTCCAGATGTCTCTGTCTCCCTGAACCTTTCCTCAACTTTCAGCAAATCAAATACCTCTTCTGTGTGATTGTTTAATCCCTGTCATGTGCATGAGACTGAAAATTCTGAAGAGTAGGGACTATGAATGTTACAGAGGCCATTACCAAACAAAGGAATACACATATACACTCAGGCCAGATAAGGACCTTTAACTTCACCACTGGGCATTCTTAAACTGGGGATGGGATTGGGAGTGAATGTAGGTAGGTGAAGGGGTAGGACTCACCCTCAAAGATACTATCCAAACTGCAGTGACTTAAAAACCTGAAGCCCATTAACATTTTTTGTGTGTGGGGTGAGAGTAGCATCCGGACTGAACCCAGGGCCTTTGCACTGAGCTACATACTTTCCCAGCTGCCTTTTCCCTTTTTTTCCGACAGGGTTTTGCTAACTTGCCCAGAGGAGGATTCGTTTAGGATCCTTCTGTCTCAGCCTCTCAGAGTGCTGGGATTACAAGCTTGGGCCTCCATCCCCAGTTCCTTAACCTCTTAAGAGACAGGCTCAGAAAAAAGGCAAAGGGCAGACGGAAGTAAAAGAAAAACATGGTGACAATGGAGGAAAAGATCAAAAGAGGAGAATCAATGTTATAAAACTCTGAGACTTTAGCCAGGTATGGTGGTGTACAGCTGTAGTACCCCCAGCACTCTGAGAGGCTGAGGCAGGCGGACTGCAAATTTCAGCCCAACATTGGCAATTTATCAAGACCTTGTCCTGAAATTGGAAAAAAAATTTATAGGACTGAGGATACAGCATAGTGAAGAACCACTGGGTTCAATTCTCTGAATAGTAGTAGGGTGGGTGCGGGGGAGACATCTAATACAAAAGAGCAGTCTTGTGAGAATACTAGTGTTGCCGGGTGTGGTGGCTCACGCCTGTAATCCCAGCACTCGGGAGGCTGAGGCAGGAGAATTGGTGCGAGTTCGAGACCAGCCTGGGCTACAAAAGTGAGCTGAAGGCCAGCCTTAACTGCATAATGAGACCCTGTCTCAAAAGGACAAAAAAAAAGAGAATAATACTAGTGTAATTCACATTGTTTTGCTGCTCAGGGATCACTGCATTGAAAATGTTCCAGGCATGGCTGTATCTCTCAGCAGCCTGATTCCCTTACACTTGAAAACAGGATCTGCCAAGTGTATCTCCCTAGCTTCAGGGATTGGTAAACTTATCTGCCCAACCACAGCAAGCCAAAGTACAAAAGAGCTGCAAAGAATAGTGCGGATGAGCCTTTTCCATGCATTTCTCCTGCTAATTGCTAATACATGTCCTGGAAGGCACTAATTATCCTTTGCTCTTTCTGAAGATGTTCACAGCATAAACTTTTGAAAAGAGACATAGCATCACCTAGAACAACGTGAATACATGCTTACTACTTGCTATAACAAATATCTCCATCTGTAGCAAATGGTACACTGTCCAGCAGAAAAAGATTCATGCACCCTCAACTTAGGGTTCCTCTACTACAAAAGAACCCAGTACAAAGTTGGGCGTGGTGGCACACACCTGTAATCCCAGCACTTGGGAGGCTGAGGCAGGAGGATTGATGCGAGTTCGAGACCAGCCTGGGCTACAAAAGTGAGCTCAAGGCCAGCCTGAACTGCATAGCGAGACCCTGTCTCAAAAAAAAAAAGAACCTAGTACATACACAATGTTATCTGGCTCCCTTAGGTTGGCTCTGTGGGAATTTGGGTTAAAGGGACATACTACATCAAAATGCTAATAAGCTGGCCATTGTTTTTGTTAGGAGTAATAAAAGATCATTCACCTCTAATTCAATCTATCTGACTGTCTTTCTGAGACAGGGTCTCGCTATGCAGCTCAGGCTGTTCTTGAGCTCATTTTGTAGCCCAGTCTGGTCTCAAACATGCAATAATCCTCCTGCCTCAGTCTCTTGAGTGCTGGAATTATAGGCATGTGCCACCATGCCCAGCCAGTATCATTGATCTCTGATTCAAGAATCTGGTATCTTCTACCAGCATCCATAAACTTGTAGCAAACCAGATGTGCTGGTCTGACAGACATCCTGGCTCTGGGAGGCTGGGTCAGGAAGACTGTCACAAGTTCAAGGCCAGCCTGAACTACATAGCAAGACTCCTGTCTGTCTGTCTGGTGTCTCCGTCTCTCTGTCTCTGTGGCACAAGTGCCTGCCTGGCAAGTCCCCACGCCCCCCAAAAAAGACAAACAAAACAAAACAACCATTTTTTTGGTGTCTGCTCATCATGTGGCCCCTCTCAGGTTTTAGCCCCAGTAAAAACTTTCCTCATTTGTGGAGGCTATGTAGCTTAATACTTTACCTTTTTTCCTAATGTATACACTATACTATACTGATGTAGGGACAATGGGATTCTTAGGATTAGATTAGAGACTGGGGCTCTTTCAGAGACCTGGATCTTAGCAGACAGCCTGCAGCTTTGACATCTCCTGTGGAAGCTATACTTTTCTCCCTAAACCTTCTTTAAATAAGTTACTTCTTCCTAAACGAAAACAACAAAAAATGTTTCCCTTCTAAATTCCTGTCAGCCTACTTACTCTGGCCCTTACAACAAGTTTGGTAACCAAGTACATCCAAGAGGGTGGCAATAGGATCCTACTCCATAAAACAGGACAAAAGCCCCAGTTTCAGGCGTTGCCTCAGTATAAGGACCCCCACTCCTCCCAGAGTGGCTTTCTACTGCTTCCTGAACAATACCTGAAATAGTAACCTATAATCCCAGAACCCTGAGAGACTGAGGCAGGAATCAAAAATTGTAGTTCACCTTAGCTAATGAGAGTGTCTTGACAGAGGGATGGGGATATGGCCCAGTGACATAAGCACCTGCCTGGCAAGATCAAGGTTCTGAGTTCAATCCCTGGTACTGAGAAAAAAAAAGTATATTAACATAAAAATAGGCCACATAGTGAGAACTTGTTTCAAAACACGATAAACAAACAAACGAATGAACAACTCAACAAAACGATACTTAAAGTATTTACTTTCAATAATTTATTTAACTGCAATGGGCTTCCTTTGGCTTAACCAAAGTGACTTTCGTTTATATTTTGATACAGCTTTTCCTCATGATGATTTACAGGATCTTCAAGCTAGTACAAAGATTCTATAAATATTTAGTATTTGGGTGAGCTAGCCAGATAGCTCAGTGGACTAAAACACCTGCTTAAGCCAGGCGTGGTGGCATACTCCTGTAATCCCAGCACTCCGGAGACTGAGGCAGGAGGATCGGTGTGAGTTCGAGACCAGCCTGGGCTACAAAAGTGAGCTCAAGGCCAGCCTGAACTGCATAGCGAGACCCTGTCTCAAAAAGACAAAAAAAAAAAAAAAAAAAAAAAAAAAAAAAAAAAAAAAAAAAAAAAAAAAAAAAAAAAAAAAAAAAAAAAAAAAAAAAAAACCAACAAGAAAGCACCTGCTTAGGCACAACACAGTGGCCAGGGTTTGATCCCCAGCATGCCATGCTGGCCCCACCCCTGAGGCACACTGAGATGGCAACTGAGACCCGGCATGGTGGCGTCCACCTGTAATCCCAGTGCTTGGGAGGCTGAAGACAGGAGAATCACTATGAGTCCATCTACGTAGTGAGACCCTGTAGATCCTGTACTAAATACATTTTTAAAAATTGAATATTTGGGTATACACTTGTGCAATACCTCAGAATATCTTTCAGCAAGAAAAATACTGAAGAGTAAAGACTAGACACAATCACTAGTACAGTGAAAATCTGTTCCAAATATTTCAGAGGTAAGAAGGCACCACATATCTGTTCAACTAAGAAAACCATCCTTACAACCCAGGATCTAGAACACTTAAGCTGCCAATTAGGTACTGAATGGCAAAGCGACATCCCCAGAGTAGGCCATGAATTCTAAGGAAATAGCTTCCAACAACTTAGGCTCCTTCCCATTGGTTCTCACAAAGTGTGCCTCTCAGAGTCAGGCAGGCTGGTGCTTCAGTTGAAAGTTGAACCCAGGTACCTTTCTCTTTGGCTTCCTCCTTTTTCTAATCATTTTCCTTGACATGTTTCAGGAAACAATCACAACTCTTTGCGTGTTTAAAATGCTTGATATGCACATTAATCCTCTTGGCATGTATCTTGCCCTTACTTGATTACAACAATGCCAAATGCATACTGGGTAACACTATAGATTCTTCCTGTTTTGCTATGGTAACACTTGAGAGGCATTCCTTTTTACACAATACCCGTTCATTTGATGTCTATAATATCATCCTTTTTTGTACATTTTCTTGTATATGGCCAACAGAACAACCCTATATGGCCTAGAGAATATATACTGGGTTCCATTTCTCTTGCTCTTTATGTTAGTCATCTTGGCGGATTACTGGAAGATGGTAGTTCCAGCTGAGAGGAAGGCCTCAACTGTACTCTTAAAAGCCCAACTCAAAACAAAATATCCTCTAAGATTTAACTAATATCACCTCTTCAGGAAGCCTTCCTTGACCTCTTCAAAAAACAGTATTTTTGGTCCCTACTAATCTTTTATGTACTGAGTAATTGTATGATGAATCAATGCCTGGTTACTGATTTCACTACTGATAACCATAGATTTCACTTACTCTTTTATTCCACTACTCCCATAAAATAGGCTTATCTATAAAGGAGTAAGAGGAGCTTGCTTCTTGCCTATCCTTGGTTTTCTTGCTTTGTTTTCATTTTGAGGCAGAATCCCTGTATGCAGTTCAGGCTGGCCTTGAGCTCACTTTGTAGCCCAGGATAATGGTGAACTTGCAATGATCATGCCTGATGCCTCAGCCCCCCCAGTGCTGGGATTATAGGCATTCACCAGCACATCCAGCTCCATTTAAAACACTGAAGTTTTAAATGTGTCTGTATATCCCAGATCTATCTTCTGAGCCCTGGTCCGGATATTCAACCTCTTATCTGATGCTCTGTTTAGCCGAATCAGAGATATCTAACATTTAGCCTTTTCAAACTGACTTCCATCAGCTGCCTCCCAAACTTATTCTTCTTCCACACCATTATACTACTTTCAACTCAGTTGCTTAAATCAAAAATCTGAGTCATCTCACCCTTTTTTTTCCTCTACCATTTATCCCATCACCTCCTGTAACTGCAAAAACCATTTTGAAATACTAATCTGTTCACATCTATGGTATACTAAGAACTGTGTGTGTGTGTGTGTGTGTGTGTGTGTGTGTGTGTGTGTGTGTGTGTGTGTGTGATTATCAGATGGGACAGAAACCAAAAACACCAAGGCATTAGGATTTTCAACACCCTTTCCTTTGCACTGACTTACAGAGAGTGAAAAGGAGCTGGAGGCAGAGTTCAACCACCAATGGCCAATTTTACGGTTTTTATATAGGTGTCCCCCCCAAAAGCCTCAAGCAGTCATGGGGCAGGCAGCTTCTGGAATTTGTAATTGATTATTGTGGGTGTGGGTGCTGCAACTCCCCTGGGGCAGGTGATTTGCATTTCAATGTAAGGAAGGAAGACAAGTTAGCTGCTGGAGTTGCTGCTATTCTCCCTCTTCTGCCCTGGCTCTTTGATGCTACAATGAAAGGTTGTTCTCTGCCATGTGCTGCTCTGCCTTGGAGCCAACTGAATATGGACTGAAACCTCCAGGAACTGTAAGCTAAATAAACTTTTCCTTCCTTCATTTTGGGTGTTGGGTATTTGTCCCAGCAATGAGAGAAGAGTAACTAAGACAGCCAATAATTTTATCAATCATAGAAAATAATGAAATAACTATAAAACATTTACAGCTGGACATAGTGTTATAAGTCTGTAATTCCAGCTAGATTTTAAGCCTCTCTAGGTTGCTTAGCAAGATGCTGACTCAAAAGTTTTCCAAAAATGGGTAGGGGCAGAGCCAGGAATAGAAGAGTGAGAAGTCTGAATAATATACCAGCCTCCTCTATTCTGTCCCTGCTTGCTCATTAGCCAGAACACTGTCCACCATGGCTACATCAGTAAGTTCCCACTTGAACAAAGGCATCGAGCAGGTATACATGTCCTTGCCTCAAGGCAACAAAGTCTGAGCACAATGTATGCATAGACTGATGTACTTCGACTGTGCTGCAAGACATTTACCCTGGACTATGAGCCCAGGTGTGCAGAACTGTTCAACTGAATGGAATTTTGATGGCTCTAGAACTTTTAATTCTGAAGGTTCTGACAGTGACATGTACTGTATCCCTTCTATCATTCTTTCAGGATCCCAATAGCATATGGTGTTCTGTGAAGTTTCTAGGTAGAACTAAAAGCCTGAAGAGACTAATTTAAGTAATACCTGCAGAGCAGGAAGTGCAGCTCAGTGGCACAGTGCCTGCCTGGCAGGCATGAGGTTCTAGGTTCAATTCCTAGTACCAAAGCAGGTGGGGGGAACCAAACCTGGAGCTAGTATAGTGGCTCATTCCTATCATCCCCACATTCTGTGAAGCTGAGGCAGAAAGGATGTAAATTCAAGCCTAGCCTGGAGAACTATAGAGATCTTGTTCCAAAATAAAACAAAACATTCTGCAAATGGATAATGAACATGGTATGCAACCAGAAGCCCTGCTTCAGAATGGAGTAGGAATGTAGTCTCATGAAACAAATGGGAAGCCCTATAGTTGGCTTTTAAATGGTTCCCTTGGCCGCAAGGTCCATATTACTTGTGGAGATCCTTCTGCCTCAGTCTCCGGAATGCTGGGATTGCAATATGTAACAGCAGGAACCTGACTTCTATGTTTTTTTCTAAAAGCAGAAAAACAAGCCGGGCGTGGTGGCGCATGCCTGTAATCTCAGCACTCGGGAGGCTGAGGCAGGAGGATCGATGTGAATTCGAGACCAGCCCGGGGTACAAAAGTGAGCTCAAGACCAGCCTGAACTGTATAGCGAGACCCTGTCTCAAAAAGACAAAAATAAATAAATAAAATAAAATAAAAGCAGAAAAACATCCTGGCCATTAGGTACCAAATTTGGTTTAGAAATATGGATCTCTGGGGCCCAGACGGATGGCTCAGTGGTCTAAAGCGCCTGAGGCGGCTGCAGGGACTGCAGTTCCATCCCAGGCACCACATGCTGTGCCAGCCCTGCCCTCAGGGCGGGCTGAGCCGGCCATAAAAATGAGTGAATAAACAAACAAAGGTTTTAAAACAAGAAAAAAAAAAAAAAGTAAAAAATTCTAAAAAAAAAAAAAATTGATCTCTAGTCAGGTGTGATAGTACACATCTATAATCCCAATGTTTAAAGAGTCTGAGGCAGGAGAATCAACATGAGGTGAAGGCCAGCTGGTCTGGGTTATAAAGCAAATTGAAGGCCAAACTAAATTAAAGGGTGAGGTCCTGTCTAAGAGAGAGAGAGAGAGATAGAGATAGAGAGAGAGAGAGAGAGAGACAGACAGACAGACAGAGACAGAGAGAGAGAGAGAGAGAGAGAGAGAGAGAAAGAGAACTTTGCTGAGCATGATACACTGGTGCATACCTGTAATCCCAACATTCATGAGGCTGAGACAGGAGGATCACTGAATTCACAGCTAACCTGAACTACATAATGAGAACTTGTCCCCAAAACAACAAGGGATTGCCAGATAGTTCAGTGGATTAAAGAGCCTGCTTAGGCAGGTGCAGGGACCAGGGTTTGATCCCCGCTAGTCCAATCCCTGGGGCACGCTGAGATGGGTGACTGAGATTGGGTATGCCCCTATAATCCCAGAGTTTGGGAGACTGAAAACAAGAGGATCACTACGAGTCCAATTTACATAGTGAGACTCTATTGTAAATACATTAAAGCAACAACCACTACCACCAAAATATAATAAGGATTTTCTTTTGGGTAGGGGTGGGCAATATGGCTCTTGCTCCTTCATTACCACATAAAGGTATCCCTTCCCTGCCTACCCTTCTGCAGGATACTGGACAATTAGCAGGTGGTTATGCAAAACTAGCAGTTACTTGAGCATCATGGCTGGGTTTATTCCTTTTTTTTTATAGTGGGGGAGGAAGGGGCTACAGGTTATTCAGGGTCTTACTACTGGATCAGATTCATAGTGATCCCCCCATTTATAGCCTCCCAAGATTTGGGACAACAGAGACATGCTATCACACCCAGTCTCAACTGCTTAGTGTGCCCTCTGTGTGTGTGGGGGGGACACAGCAGGCCCCGGGATTGAATCCTGGCCTGCTTACAGGTGCTTTAATCTGCTGAGCTATTTGGCTGGCCCTCATGGCTGGGTTTAGAAGACACATATACATGTTCACACCTAGGTTTAAAAGTAGGTGCTGACTGCTCAACTTGAGCATGCCATTGACAAGGGCTACTGGGGTTTTCTGGTAGGACCAACATGTTGCTAAAGTAGGCCTTTCTGGGCCTGGCGGGATGGCTCAGTGGTCTAAAGCGCCTGCTTGGGAAAGCCTGGGTGGCTTCAGGGAACGAGGTTCAATCCCCAGCACCACATGCTGTGGCAGCTCTGCCCTCGGGGCGGGCTGAGCCGGCCATAAGAATGAGTGAATAAACAAACAAAGGTTCTGAAACAAGAAAATAAATAAATAAATAAAATTTAAAAATAATATATTTTATTTTTTTTTTTTTTGGGACCGGGGTTCGAACTCATGACCTTGCACTTGCCCAGCAGGCACTTGTGCCTCGGAGATATCTCCCCAGCCCCAAAAAATAATATATTTTAAAAAAATAAGTAAAGTAGGCCTTTCTGATATATTACATTTTTAGGTAAAAGACAAAAGATTTATACGATCTGAAGAAAAACCAGAGTATTGTATTACACTTTTAAAAAGGAAAAAATGTATATATTTAATATTTTCTTTTTAGGGTTTTTAAGTGTAGTTTTACAAAACTGCCTGTTTGCTTTAGTTGTCTCCTTCTATTCTGCTCTTGGAGTTGGGGACAGCGATGGTGTTAAAACATTTATAATTTTGTGTCTTAGTATCCTTTTTCTTACTGCCCATCTCCCTTTGCTAAGTAGCCTAAGGGGCAGTCTCTTTTTATAAGGCCCACCACCACCCCTACATTTCCCTTACCGTTGCTTTTTTCTTGTCATGATGACTTCTAATTGTCACTGTATATTCAGTTAAATAACTCAATATAAAACTGTAACTGCCTAGTGCCAGCTGAATAGCTCAGAGGATTAAAACACCTGCTTATGCAGAATGCAGTGGCCAGCAGGGGCTGGGTTTTGATCCCTGGCCTGTTGTGCCAGCCCTGTCCCAGGGGCACGCCAAGATGGCACTTGAGACTGGGCATAGCAGCATGTGCCTATAATCCTAGCTCTTGGGTGGCTGAACACAGGCAGATCACTATGAGTCTGATCTATACAGTGAGACCCTGTAGACCCTGTCCTAAAATACAAAAAACAAAACAAAACAAACAAAAAGTTGTAACTGCCCAAAGCAGTGCTTACTTATCAATGTAACATTTACTTTAAAAAAAAAAAAAATGGAAGCTGGGGATATAGACAGTATGATCACTCAATATGGTGAATGACTATATCTATGTTATTGTTGTTATCATCATCATCATCATCATCACAAGCCAAGTGTGGTGGCACACATATGTAAGCCCAGCACTCAGGACGCTGAGCCAGAAGGATTGCTGGGAGTTTGAGACCATCCTGGGCTACAAAGTGAGCTCAAGGCCAGCCTGAACTACATAGAGAGAATGCTTCAAAAAGACAATAAATAACCTTTATTACAATAAAAGACATACCATCAATTCCCTTCAAAATATTACCTTCTGCTTTCAACATTTTTATCCCATTCTTTTTGTCACTTTCTAAAGCAGTTCAGGAATTCTCTTCTTGAGTTTCTCTAAGATAGTTGCCTTCGCGTCATAAATTAACTAAACATACTTTTTTTTTTCAGAATTTTATTTTTTTATTTTAGTTTTTTCTTGTTTCAGAACTTTTGTTTGTTTATTTATTTATTTTTATGGCCCGCTCAGCCTGCCCTGAGGGCAGGACTGGCGCAGCATGTGGTGCCAGGGATCGAACCACGGTCCCTGCAGCCACCTAAGCTTTCCTAAGCAGGTGCTTTAGACCACTGAGCCATCCTGCTAGGCCCACAAGGTGTTTTTATGAGCCTGTATTTTTTTTTTAACATTATTATTATTATTATTATTTTAGAACTTTTGTTTGTTTGTTTGTTTATTTTTATGGCCAGCTCAGCCTGCCCTGAGGGCAGGGCTGGCGCAGCATGTGGTGCCAAGGATCAAACCGCAGTCCCTGCAGCTGCCCAAGCTTTCCTAAGCAGGCGCTTTAGACCACTGAGCCATCCTGCCAGGCCCTGAGCCTGTATTTTTGTTGACTAACACTTGATGGCAGCATTCACCATATTTTGAGTGACATCTGAAGATTCACAAAAGAGGACTTCCACAAATGCTTCACAAAGCAGCAAGGCAGATGGGATAAAAGTGTTCACAGGAGTATTCTAAGAGAGATTAACAGCAATGTGTCTTTTACTGTAATATGCTTGTAAAAAATTAAATATTCAGAGGCTGGGGATATAGCTCAGTGGCATGGCACCTGCTTAGAAAGTGCAACATCCTGAGTTTGATTCCCAGTACCAAAAAAAAAAAAAAAAAAATCAATATATGTATTTCAACTTGTAGCTCAATGGTACATTGCTTGCGTAGGATATATAAGGTTATGGGTTTAATTTCAGAACTAAAAATATGGGTTCAGGGACTTATGCACTGATATAGAAGTGTTGGCATGCTTGGAGAGAACACAACATGCCCTACTACATACCTAACCCTAAACATGTCTTCCATTTGGGTCTTCCTGAGTTGTTTCAGAACCTTTGTTTGTTTATTCACTCATTTTTATGGCCGGCTCAACCCGCCCCAAGGGCAGGGCTGGTGCAGCATGTGGTGCTGAGGATCGAACCGCAGTCCCTGAAGCCACCCAAGCTTTCCCAAGCAGGTGCTTTAGACCACTGAGCCATCCCACCAGGCCCAAGGGTCTTCCTGAGTTGTATTTTTAAAAAATATACTGGGGGCCAGGGAGATAGCTCCGTGGCACAAGTGCCTGCCTGGCAAGTGCAAGGTCGTGAGTTTGAAC